>MU224600.1:3680140-3711624 GCA_018584345.1 Thuja plicata
ATGAATGAGATATTCATTGATTTTATTGGAAAATTTGTTGTTATTTACCTTGATGACATACTAATATTTAGTCATAGCAAGGAAGACCATCTTGATCATGTGGAATAGGTACTAAGAAGACTCCATCTGCACAAGTTGGTAATCAACTTGGAAAAATGCATGTTTATGAGGAAGGAACTAGTATTCCTAGGATTTGTGATTTCACAAGGTACCCTCAAGATGGACCCTAAGAAGGTAGAAGCAATCATTGATTGGCCTCCACCAAAGAACCAAGGTGATGTAAGAAGCTTCCATGGATTTGCAACTTTCTATAGGAAGTTTATCAAAAATTTCAGTCATGTGTGTGCACCAATGCTTAAAACTATCAAAGGTGGAAAGAAGACTAAGTTTATGTGGACAAAGGAAGCTAATGATGCATTCCAATACTTGAAGAATAGATTTTCCCAATACCCTATCTTGGTGCTCCCTGATTTTAACAAGGTCTTCACTATGGAGATAGATGCAAGAAATTTGGCTATAGGAGGAGTCCTAAGCCAATAAGGCAAGGCAGTTGCTTTCTTCTCAGAGACATTGAATGAAGCCAAAAGAAAGTACTCCACTTATGACCTAGAGCTCTATGCCATGGTCCAAGCCCTCAAGAAATGGAGGCACTATTTGATCCCAAAAGAGTTTGTACTCTACACTGACAATCATGCATTAAGCTTCCTCAATTCACAAGAAAAACTCTTAGTCAGGCATCTCAAATGGATAGAGCAATTACAGGCCTATACCTTCATCTTTAAGCATAAAAAGGGTGTAGCAAACAAAGTTGTTGATGCCCTTAGCAGAAGGATTGGTCTTATTGAAGAAGTCCAACTACAAAGTGTGGGAATTGAGTCCCTCAAACACTTGTACCCAGAAGACCCTGATTTTGCAGAAGTATATCAGATTTGCACAAAAATGGAGGGCAGATATCACACTAATTTTTCTAAATATCTGATTTAGAATAAACTTCTATTCAAGGGAGCACAACTATGTGTACCAAAGTTCTCAATGAGGACAAACATAATAAGGGAAAATCATTGTGGTGACCTAGGAGGTCACTTTGGCATTGACAAGACATCAAACATGGTGAAGAGGAGCTATTTTTGGCCTAAGTTGAACAATGATGTTAAGAATTTTATAGAGACTTGTACAATCTGCCAGCAAGCTAAAGGAATGACAACAAATCAAGGAATATACCAACCCTTACCAATCCCTTCAAGACCTTGGGAGTCCATCTCAATGGATTTTGTAATGGGACTACCCAAAACCAAGCAAGGATTTAATAGTGTGTTTGTCATAGTGGATAGGTTCAGCAAAATGGCCCACTTTGTGCCATGCAAGAGCACAAATGATGCATCTCATATAGCCAATCTCTTCTTCAAAGAAGTAGTGATAATTCATGGCTTACCTCAGACAATTGTATCAGACAGGGATGTAAAGTTCCAAGGGCACTTTTGGAGGACACTCTTCAAGAAGTCGGGTACAAATCTCACCTATAACTCTGCCTATCACCCACAAATAGATGGGCAGACTGAGGTAGTAAACAAGTCCCTAGGCAATCTTTTAAGATGCCTAACCAAGAAATAATCACAAAGTTGGGATACAATCCTGCCCCAAGCTGAGTTTACCTTCAATGACTCCATAAATAGGTCAACCGGTAAAACTCCATTTCAAGCAATATATGGTTTGCACCCCAAGGGACCATTAGATCTGATGGAACTACCCTCTGATTTTAGAATTAGTGCTCAAGGCCAAGAACTGGCAGAGCTCATATCAAAGGTACAATAGCAAGTAAAAGAAAAATTGCAAAGATCTAGTTTGAAGTACAAAGAAAATGCTGACAAAAGAAGGAGAGACGTCCACTTCAAAGTAGGAGACAGGGTTTGGGCCTTCCTAAGAAAGGAGAGACTACCTAAGGGTAGATACTCCAAACTACAAATGAAGAAAGTAGGCCCCTACAACATACTTAACAAAATAGGTGAGAATGCCTATGAAATCTCCCTTCCTCCAACTTTGCAAATATCTCCAATATTCAATGTGGTAGACCTCACACTATATAAAGCTACAGCAGGTTCAATGAATGAGCAGGGTGAGGACACAAACATTGAGGATGAAGACTATGTTACTGACCTTCCCCAAAGAAAACCAATGGAGATAGAAGTAATTTTAGACACCAAGATATTAAATCAGACCAGAACCAAGAAGTACATGCAGTACTTAGTTAAATGGAAGGGCCTCCCCAACATAGATGCTAATTGGCTAACCAAAGATCAAATCAAGCAACATGGGACTTCCGTGGAGCACCTATCCTCAAGTAGGGACTTGAGTTTTAAAAATCAAGGGGAGTATGGTGTAGGAGAACCTACTCTAGAATCAACAAACAATACTACTAAGAGTCCTAAACACATCTAGTTAACTTAGAGTCTCTAGTCAGGCACCTAGACCAAGCTGTAAAGCCTAGTTCCAGGATTGGCACAATTATAAGCCCCTGGCTTACTATGGTCAAAAGTGGTCAATAGGCCTAAAATCATAGGATCTTAGTATTTTTCATGTTTTTAAGGTTTTAGATCCATTTTGGATCACTAGAATAAAGTTAGGACCAAGTTTGGTCATTAGTTTTTCAAAATTACAAAATAGGCAAAAGTTGCTCTAAAAGTTGTCAAAGCAACTTTCGAGCAACTTTCTTAAAAGTTGTCAAACTTGTAAACACAACTCCCAAATGGATAATTAGTTCAAACAGGTCATGTAACTATTTGGATTGCCCTACATAAGCCCTTATAGTCGGGTGGTAGGGGACACAATGTAATTTTGGCAATTATCAATAAAATAACCATCATTTCTCTACAGATTTCATGTTTTAGACTACTGTACGGATAGGTATGGATGTGAGGGCATGAAAACATGATTCCAAAAGTTTAATCCTTGAGTCTTCTTCCATTTTCATTTGGTCTCATGTATTGCTCTGCCCTAGATTGGAAGATATCTGATTTTTAGTAGGAAGTGCCTGGAATTGAGGCTTAAAAATAGGGTTTCTTATAGGGCCTGATTGTTTGGTCCCATTCCACCATGGTAAATTGATGCCCCTTGGTGGAATACAACCTTTTCCAATTTAATTTCATCTTTCACAGGTTAGGAGTGTGGATTTGCAAAGGAGTGAGCTTTCCACAAAGCCCTAGGTGCACATCTCTATATGTGCACCAATCTGTGACTAAGGACAGTCACTATAGATTTTGGTTGGGGATTCATCAAGGCCTAAAAACCTATATTATAAGTTTTTTTACATGTCCACACATGCCTCCATTCTTAGTTTGTGTTTTTTCATAGGAGAAAGAGCATTTGGAGACCTAATTAGGCCTATTAGTCTGGTCTAAACCTTGTGACAGCAGTATTTTCTGTTGGCCTCCATTCCTTGGTGCTTGGATATGTTTATTAAAGCCTTAGAGGGTATTATAATCCCTAACTAGTTCAATACCTTCTTTGGAAACATTTTGACTTATGTTCAAAAAACCCTCTAGAAAGGGCTACAAGCCAAATCCTTAGGTTGAGAAGCATCTTAGTGTTATGGGTTGCTTTTAAATGAAAGAACCATTGGAACTATAAGAATAAGACCTAAACAGGATAGAGAAAATATTTTAGGCCACCCCTAGTATTATTATCCATTTCTTGGGGTTTGATTATCTTTTGGGCTAAAGAGACCTCTTAGTGGATCCTTGGTTTTTGGTGCTTAGGACTTTGGTGAACCTAGTGATTAGGTTGCATTTGATAGTTGAGGTTGTGATAACCTCTCCCCTAGTCCTTTTGGATACTTTTGATAAGTATTGAGAACTTGACTTTGTCCCCTTGGGTGTTGAGGGATTGAAACTTAACATTTGCTCACTGATTGAAGGCTTCTGCTTGCCACTTTGCATCACCTAGTTTATATGATACAATCAGTTAACTAATTACATCCAAAATTAATGATTTTCTTGATCTACAAGAAACGGTTGTCCAATAGAGAAAAAATCTATTTTAAAGATTAACGTGCTTTAGCTGATGTGTAGATAAGATCTGCTTTTCTTGGTGAAATGATGTCTCTTGGTTTAGACTGGTGCTTGATAACATCTTTGTGGATTGGTGCTCGGTGATGTCTTTGTAGACTGGTGCTCATTTGATATACTACTCAGTTGATATACTGATCGGTGTTCAAAACATTTTGGTGACCACTGTGCTTGGTGAATGCTATCCCTCGGTGAATGTTGGCTGACTAACCAAAAATGTCTGCTTAAATACTAATGACAACTTCTGATCCTTTATGGATTATCAATTTCCCCTTTGGCATTAGTATCAAAAATTGATATGTACAATATATATACCAAGTATTTTACTTGTACAATGACTCCCCCTGTGTGCATGCCTCGGTATGTAGATACAATGTATGTACATGTTTACCCCTTTTTTGAAAGTAATGACAAAGATGTAGAACTTACAACTTGTCAAATATGTGGGAATGAGATTGTTGAATGGCTTTCATCAGCTTATCCCATTTATCATTTAAGTTCTCTAGGGTCATGTGCTCCAAAGTGATTTGAGTGTGCATGTCATATATGCTTTCTGTTACTGACATCTTTGGGGTGGAAATTAGAGTCTTTGTCATAGTCATGTTTGTTATCAGCAATGTGAGATTCGGTAGTAACATCACTTGTAGCTTGGTTACTTCATCTCTGATTTTTATTTCTTCCTTTTTTATTTCAAGTCTTAACTATTTAGATTCAACAATCTTTTCATAATGCAGTTGGAGTGCATTTGGCTTGATTGAAATACTTAGTGCACTAGCTTTTAGATCCTCATTTATCTTAGCTATCTTTTTAGTATGCTCAGTAGTGAAGCGTTCTAGAGTGAAGAACTTTTAAACTAAGGTAACTACTTCTAAAATAATAGGTTCTAATGTAGCTACTAGTCCAGAAATTTTCACCTTATTCTCTGCCACTTCTTGGCTGATTTTCTCTGTGAGTTTTTAGTGATACTTCTCTTTTGCTCATTCCTCAATGACCTTCTCGACATCTACATTCTATGTGGTAATTGCCTCAGTCAAAATTGGAAGTTGATCAATGATGGGTGAATTTTGATCAATCTTGGTGTTAGGCACTACTTGCAATAGAATCTCCTTTGTTGTTTCCAAGACTTGTGAATTTATGTGTTCTTGTGGGAGCTTGTCCTATTGTGTTTTTCTTTTGTATTGTTTCTCATATCTTGTTAGTGACTCGGGATCAAGTGTTCTTGGATCACATTCGAGTATGTCTATGATCTCATTGAGTGTGACGGGTGCTTTACTCTTCTTGTTCTTCTTCTTCTTTTTAATGTTGCTAACAATAGGGTAATGAGGTACTATAGCAAGAGCCTTTTGTTGCTTAGTTTATGTCGTTAATTTCTTGGGAGGTGTGGTGCCTTGGCTAGTTTTCTTGGTTCGTACCTGTTGGTCTATTATAGATGTCTCTACTTCAACCTTTTCTTGACTTACAACCTTGTCTGCCTTTCCACTGTCCTCATTGGGTGCATCACTTTGTTTTTGCTCTCCACTATTATCTGTCTTCTCCCTGTGTTCCTCACCTTTTTCCCTCAGTATATTTTCTTTGGGCTCAGGTTTGGTCTTCTTTTCTTTAGTCATTATATTGATTGATTGCATCAATAAAGGAATATTACCTAGTACATGTGCATGTGCAACATCAGTAGTGTCATTTTAATTTGTTGGCTCGGTGGCAATATTGACATGTTCATCAGCCTTGGCATCATCATTAGAATCACCATGAGTTATATCTTGTATATTTATGTCTAGATTTTCCCATAATGATTTCAATATCTCAGGGACATCATCCTTGACTTTACTTGCTTCTATGGTTAAGTCAATGGGATTGACATCCTCAGTGTCTTTGATGAATATGTGCTCGGGGCTCAGTGTGGCCTCCTCCTTAGTGTGAGAATTCTTGGTTAGAGCCAGTATCTGCTCAGGTGGATTAAATATTTTAGTCCAAATCCTATTGCTCTCTATATCAATATCTTCCAACTTATCCTATAATCCTATGTATGCTCTAGTTTTTTTAGAAAATTTATTGGCATGCTCCTTCATTGTTGAGTCAATTGTGGAATTGGGCATGAATGCAACTAGGGATCTCTCTCTCATCTGTTTCTCCATGTGTAATGCATATGTCCACCTAGCTGATATATCATCTTGTAGCTCCTATGAAATATGATTTCCAAATTGCAGAGGTACATATTTGTAAGCTACCATAATCTTAATGATTGCCTCTTCTATTTTTTCTGATCCTCGGTAGATAGAGTTCCCCATTGTCTAATCTTATGAAGTTGTATACTACCTATGTTGACAATTGATTCTGCAATTTCATCAACTGTCTTTGGTATTTTTGCCTTTTCTTCTTGGATTCTTTGTTCTATTTTAGCTTCTACAGTATCATCATCATCTTCTCTTCCTCTTACATATCTCTTTCATTGTCTTGGCGCTGATTTCTCAGTTGAGGCTTTATGATTTATTTTCATATATGTTCTTACAATGCCTTTCTTTAATGGTGGTGAGTCTACTTTTTTTGTTTTTCTCCTCGTTCTAGATGCATCCATTACTTCAGTAACTTTAGTTTTCCTGGCCTTTGGTGGATTTGCATCTAATTCTGTAGACTCTCAATCACTTAACTCTTTTCTCTGCAATTTTCTCTTTAATTTTGGGTGAACAAATGAGTTCGCCTTGCCCTTTTTATAGAAAGTTACCATAAGTGATGCATTAAATGCTTCACCTACCACTCGGTTGACAAAGTGGAGGTGTTCAGTCAACACACCAAATTCTTCATCTCAGTGAGTATATAATGCTTGGTACATAGTGTCCACTCGTTTATCTTCCAAATGTTTACCGACAAACAGTTTATGCTCGGTTCATATTGACTAACCAAACTAGATTCACAAAACTTAACATGCAATACCATAGTGCATCTTCATTCATGATAATTTAGTATATTCTTAATGAATGTAGGAACTGATATAAAATACAGTTTTGTAGAGTGAATTTCTATGCTTACTTGTATTGCTTAGGTGGGGGTGGTGGAATCACCTGATCCATTGGATGAGGTGTCACCAACTGTAGTACTTGGTCCAGCATTATCATTGTTTGAAGCTCTCCTCCACATTTAATTTCTCATTCTCATGATGTCTTCAATAGTATTTCCATTTGCAAAAGTGCTTGACTCTGTCACTCGGTCTCTGCAGTCCTTACTTAAGTGACTGACCTTATGACAGTGTAAGCATGCCATTCCAGGGTTAGTCTAGTTTCTAGATCTTCTTATCCATTTCCTCATACAGTTAGCAACTATATGTCCATATCTACCACATGATGTGCAATTTACCCAACTGTTTTAATCCCAAACATATGTATTACCAACTCTTCTCGGTTGATATGCATTTTCTTGTCCTTTAGGTTTCCAGACTTGCTTTATCCTTTTCCTGCATTCATGAGATGTGTGGCCATGCATGTTGCAAGTAGGACATTTTTTTCCATGTAATATTTCTTCTTTGGTTTGTTCAGCTTAGATCTACATTCATGTGCTCTGTTTCTATGCTTGTTACAGTTATAACAATTACCTATGAATGTAGAAGTAGTTTTAGGAATACCTTTTTCTTTGCTCTTGAAAACATTTGATGTATGTCTTGGTTTTCCACAGTGATTACATGAACACTTCTTTGGTATTGGATTTGTGTAGACATTCATTTGAT
This sequence comes from Thuja plicata, assembly GCA_018584345.1. Classification (NCBI taxonomy): domain Eukaryota; kingdom Viridiplantae; phylum Streptophyta; class Pinopsida; order Cupressales; family Cupressaceae; genus Thuja; species Thuja plicata. The sequence continues at coordinate 3,687,917 of MU224600.1, forward strand.
CAACTGGATTTGATGATTCTCCATGCTCGGTATACCCTAAACTAGTATTGTTTTTGAGTCTTCTTTGTCCATTCAGAAATTCATCCATTCTTTTTGTACTGTCTTCAGCTTTCTTGATCATATCATTATGTTTTTGTTGAATCTTCACTTCATGCTTCAGTTTCTCATTTTCTTCTCTTAGTTCACTAATAACTTCCAATTTTCCAATAAGTTCCATGTTCACTCGGTTGGCCTGATGACTCATAAGAACTATTTGATTGGTGATCTCAATGTGATGTTCAGTAAGTCTATGTATCTTAGATTCTTTCTCTTGCAAATTTTCAATAATCTTTCTTCTGTCATTAATAGCCAAAGTTATTTCTTGTTCAACTTGTCTTACATTATTCATAACATCAATCATTCTTACCATTTGTGTCTCTTGATCGATCTACAGTACTTTTACTTGTTCAGTCAGATGTTGATTGATTTTATTTAGATCTACAATGGTTCCTTTAGATGTGTCAGATGTACTACCAGATCCAGATCTAGATGAATCAAATAGGTCAGGTATCTCTTCTTCATGATAGTCAATTTCATTGTAGCGAGATGCCATGAATTTTCTTTTAGCCAATAACTCTTTCATTTTGTTTCTTGCCTCTTTGTATTTCTCAAAGAAAATATGCAGTTGCAGTTCTTCTGATTCTCAATATTTTTATCAAGCTTATACCTTTCCATTATAAGATATTTTCTCTCAAGTGATTAAACTTTTCCAAATAAGAGAACTAGCTCTGATACCAATTGTTGGAATAATGGAAGGGTGTGTACTGAGAGGGGAGGGGTGAATCAGTACCCTTACAAACTTTTACCAATTAAACCTTAGTACTCATTACTTGCATAACCAACCATTGTAGATTTTCTACTTCATGCATGTAATTATTATAGCAGAAATGTAAATTTATGTAAATAAACATTGAAACATTCATGAAACTCATTTACACATGACACAAGTATTTGGTAAAGTAGAAACCCTTGTTAAATGGTAAAAACTGTGGTGGGGATGAAACCCACAAAGCTTCATTATCTGCAGAATGGAAGGTGCCTGTTGGGGCTACAAGTTGTAATCACTTCTAATGATCTTACCCTATTAGGAGTAACATGTTAGACTTTTTAAGTCTACTTGGTTAAGAGATTTTAGCAACATAATGTATGTGTGCACTCGGTTAAGAGATTTACAAAAAGACTGTTAAGTCCACCTTGTGAAAGGATTTTACTATTTGCTAAAATTGTTAGAGAGTAAAAAAATATGTGACCTGATTGCTGCAATCTCAAATTGCTAATTACAGATCCATTAAGTACACAAAATTATATATCACCTTATTATGATGGATAATACCTCTATTCAGCTCGGTAGCCTTGTATGTAGTTCTTGATAAATTGAATTCTCCTTTATCTATCCTTGTGCATGAAAATTTCTATCTGATCCATAGATGTCCTTAGCGGCTAAAATCATCTCCTTCTTGAGTGATTATTACATCTATATATACAAGATTTTACCTAATTATGTTTCACACTTTTCTAGAAAAACTCTAAGATCAAAAGTTTACAACTTGACCTTGATCTCCTAGTTTGCATGAATACAATTAGTTAACTAATTACATCCATAATTAATTATTTTCTTGATCCACAAGAAATGGACGTCCAGCTGAGAAAAAAGCTATTTTAAATATTAAAGTGCTTTAGCTAACGTGTAGTTAAGATCTACTTTTCTTAGTGAAATGATGTCTCTCGGTTTAGACTGGTGTTGGGAGATGTCTTTGTAGACCGGTGCTCAGTTGATATACTTCTTGGTTGATATACTGCTCGGTGTTCAAAACATTTCAGTGACCACTTTTCTCAGTGACCACTGTGCTTGGTGATCATTGTGCTCGATGAATGCTCTCACTCAGTGAATGTTGAACGACCGACCAAAACTGTCTGCTTGAATACTAATGACAACTTCTAATCCTTTATGGATAATTTCTTATTTCTCAAATATATATAGGTATCACTCTACAGTCTACATAATTAGTGGTGATTGAGGGTGGTAAGGAAATTGGAGATGAAACAAGTGGTGAAAATTCTGAGGTTAGTTATGAGAAGGAGCCTTAGGAAGTTAGTAAAGGTAAAGGTACCCCACACCCTTCTTTGGGGATTCTCCAAAATAGTATCAAGAAGGGGGCTCTTGAGAAGCCCTCTAAGGTGGGCATGAAGAAGGACCAAGAGAAGTTAAAATTTCTTGGTGAAACTTTTGTTGAGTCTAGATAGGTGAAGCTGATTCATTCACACTTTTCTTCATCTCAAAAATGATAGTTCTCTCATGGAATGTTAGGGGTATAAATAACATCCCTAGAAAAAAGGCTATTTTAGATTTGGTTCGTGGTCATTCTCTAGATATGATTTTCATCCAAGAGACTAAGTTTCCTCTTGAGGGAATGTTGAGTGTGGCTCCTAAGTTTTAGTCTAGGAGTTAGTGCTAGTGCATTGGGGCCCAGGGTAGCTTTGATGGTGTTTCTTTCCATTGGGACTTGAGAAAAGTGGTTCCTATGTGGTGGATTTCTAGTAGATCTTCCTTGTTTGTAGTGGCCTCAATTCTAGCATCAGGTGAAATTATTCTATTCACTAAGGTGTAAGCTCTGTTTGATCTTCCTGGGAGATCATTGCTTTGGTATCACATCAAAATGGTTAGATCCCACACTCTGTATCTTCCTTGTATCATGATTAGGGACTTCTATGATGTTTTAAGTATGGATGAAAGAAGGGGAGACATTTCTGAACTTGATCAATCTTCTAGGCTCTTAAGGAAGAATCTATATTTTATGAGATTGACAGACACTAGACCATCTAATGGAGTCTTCACTTGGAATAATAGGAGGTGGAGTCATGAATACATTTCAAAGAGGTTGGACAAGTTTCTGGTTTCTTAGTTTTTGGATTGGGGATAGATGGAAAACTTACTTTGAAATATTGGATTGGAGGGGATCATGTCATTGGCTGATCAAATTTTCTACTTCTTTGTTTGGATCCCCTGAAAAATCCATCTTTCAAATTTCAACTCAAGTTGCTTTGGGATTTTTCATTGCATGAGTTTATTAGTGATTGGTGGAACTTGGGGAATCCTATGTTTGGGACTGCAATGTATTCTTTTTCCAAGAGACTCCAATTTGTCAAGTATAAGTTGAAGAAGTGGAATAGAGAACCCTTCAAGAATGTTTTTATGGCTAAAGAGGTAGCCTAGTCTCACTTGGATAGTATAGATCACCATATTAGAGAGAATGATTTAAATAAGGAGTATTTTAGTTTATAAGCAGATGACGTTAAAGAGTTAGAAGAATGAGAGTTGAGGGAGGAGGTATTCATGAAGTAGAAACCACGTATTGACTGGTTGCACATTGGGGATAGAAATAATGCCTTTTTTATCACTTTGTTAAGGATAGGAGACAAGGGAATATTATTTCTTCTTCCAGATCCTTAGATGGAAGTAAAATCTCCTCTTATAGGATGATTTCTAGGGAAGCCACTCAATTCTACTCTAGAATTTTTAGTGAGGACCTTCCTTTGGCTCCTTGGGAGGAAAAGTTTATTCTAGATAACATCCCATCTTTGGTCACTCATGAAATGAATGCATATCTAATTAAACCTATTACTTTGGAGGAATTGGAAGAAATTATTTTTTAGACAAAGAAGGGGAAAGCTCCTAGTCTAGATGGTTTCCCAATAGAGTTTTATTAAGAATTTTGGAAGATTGTTAAGATGGATCTTCTTGTGGTGGTTTTGGAATCTCAAAGGAATAAACAAATGTTGAAATCTATGAATGCTACTTTCCTAGCCCTTATACCAAAAAGGGAAGGAACTGATTCTTTGGATCTTTTCAAGCCTATAGCCTTATGCAAAGTAGTCTACAAGATCATAAAAAATTTGATTTCTTAAAGGCTTAAACCAAGGCTAGGTGCTTTGGTTTCAGAAGAGAAATGGGGTTTTGTTACAGGAAGGAAATGTTTGGATGGGATTTTGGTGGCTACTGGGGTTATTCATTTGATGCCTTCTTCCAAGGAGAAGGTTGCATATTTTTATTAAATTGGACATGGCTACAGGTTATGACCAGGTCAAATGGTCTTTTCTTCACAAATTATTGAGAGATTTTGGGTTTGGCTATGAGTAGATCATGTGGGTCTTGAGCTATGTTACTTACCCCTCATACTTGATCCTTATGAAAGGTGAACCTTCATAAATTTTCAATTCTTCTAGGGGGTTGCATCAGGGGGACCCTTTATCTCCTTATTTTTTTGTTATTATGGTTGAAGGTCTCAGAAGGTTGATTAATTCTTGGGTGCCACAAGGTTTGATTTAGGGTTGGAATTGGGGGGTATTATAACCCCTCACTCAAGCACTTACAATTTTTGGATGATAAATTTTTGATGGGGTTAGATAAAATCAATGAAGCTATCAAGTTTAGAAGGCTTTTAGATGTTTATTTGGATGCTTCTAGACAAAGGATTAATGAGAATAATTCATCCTTCTTCAATATTCTGAAGTCTATTCAAATTAGGATTGTGTGGATTCTTTGATTCCAGATTGGGACCCTCCCCCTAATGTATCTTGGGATTGCTCTTGCGATTGGTGCTTTAGCTCTAACCATATTTTGGTAGGAAATTTTGTTAGAGTAAAAAGGTATTTTCACTTATTAATTAAATCATTATTAATTTTATTATTAAGACACCATATTCACTTATTAATTAAATCATTATTGATTTAATTATAAAGTCACCTTTTTATCTCTAGTTTACTTAAGCTAAACTTTAGGCATGTTATAATTAATTATTCATGCAACCTAGGTTTCTCCACCTTTTTGTGTTTTATCTCCCTTATATGGATTGATCTCTTTGTAGTTTGTAATTCCAATTTCATTATTGAATCAATTAAGGATGTTTCCTCTTCCATTGATCTGTTATTTCTGGCCTCCATAGCTTTTGCTTCTCTCTTTCTGTGATAGGTGTTTGCATGCAAGTGATTCTTGGGAGCTATAGGGTTGACAGTTTTTCATCAACTCCAATATTGTATCAGAGCTCCAGATCTTCATGACCTTGTTATCTTCATGAGATATTTTGCCTTGTTCTTTAGATCTTTTTTTTTTTGAGAGTTTTTTTCCTCAGATTTTGGTGGGTATGGGGGAGTTATTTTTCAAAGCACTTCGGGAAAAAACTGACATTACGCTTGAGTTAAGAAGGCCCAAAACTCCTCATTTCCATATAAGGCACATCCAATTTGGACACAATTGAAATCTGGGCCCCTTTTTTGCTTGGACAACTTTGGCACACTTTTTGAGGCAAAAAAATTGCCCTAGTTTTCACACTGCCTTGAATTTCATGCCACCTCAAAATTTATGCCACCATTTTTTTGAAAAAATAATAGTAATAATTTTTTTTTCATGGCGAATTTGGGATTCTTGGTTCTCTTCTTGTTTTGGAACAGTCTTCTATTTTTTGCTTGTATCTTGAGCAAACGAAAGCGTTTTTGGCCAAATGAGATATCGTCAAAAAGTTGGTTTTGATTCTGACCTAATTTTCTGGGTTTAGATTTCTAATTTTTCTGTCTTGCAGCCTTTTTTGCCTATCAAAGTCAGTGTTCCTTTTTGCACTCCAGGAGCCATATCTTTCTCATCTGGACTCCATTTTTCAACTTCCGCATGGTGTTGGAAAGTTGATTTAGTGCTCTATCTTATTTTATGGGTCTCACACCCAGATTATACTCCAGGTATTTTTTATTTAGGTTTTTGTGTTTTTGCAATCTGGTGGATATCTTGCATGTTTCAAGTCCTGGGATCATTTTTCGTACATGGGATGACTTCTTTTTAGTTGTTATTCATGTTTCTATAGCTTTCTGTCATTCCTTGATATTGTAGACATCTATATATGTCACTTTTCTTTTTTTGCAAACGCACTGAAATAAAGTGTCATCTGATGCATGCTTGGGATCCTGCACATTTTGTGCTAGATTGTACTCGCACTATATTATAAAGTGTCATGGGGGGTTTGATGTTTTCTTTGTTTGACATCTACCTTTGTCAAGTAAGTGTTCCTTCCATGAAATTATCCTCATGATGTGTGTCAAGAGAGTGATCCTTCCACAACACCATCATTTATATGTGTTTGTACGTTCTTCATCATACAATTATTCATGGTAGTCTGATTCAGTGTATGTGTCATACGTCTCCTTGATCAACATTATGGGGGTATCACATGTTGGTTCTAATGCTTCCTTGGCTCGATGGAGTAATTCTATGTATTCACTATTTGTTCCTATATACTAGGCAAATGTAGTGGCTGGGTACCTATGCATTTCGGTGAGATGGATCATTTACCATAAAGACACTCTTTTTTCATTCCTATTTTGGAGGCTTCCTTTCATCTTCGATTGATCATCTCTTCAGAATTAGTTTACAGTCTTCTCTACTTGATCATGTTCTATTACAGTGGAGGTTCCAACAGTTATTCTTTGGAAGTGTTTGCAACTTCATGCTTCAGCGATGTTCTACATGTTCTTCCTTTGTTCCTATTCTTCTGGGACATTCTCTAGTTGGAGGATTCTTCAGTCCTTCACTAGTCTTCATCTCATTTTGGAGAGCAATTTTTCCCACTGGGTTTTCTCCTTTTCTCCTCTTTACAAAGATTTTTGTACTCGGGAACTTGATCAGGCCTTGTTGTTTGGACCCATTTCTTGATTTTAGTAGTTGTTTCTAGGTTCTTAGCTTCTCCCTAATTTTATCTTAAGGGGGGTGTTAGAGTAAAAAGGTATTTTCACTTATTAATTAAATGATTATTGATTTAATTATTAAGACACCTTATTCACTTATTAATTAAATCATTATTGATTTAATTATTAAGTCACCTTTTTATCTCTAGTTTACTTAAGCGAAACTTTAGGCTTGTTATAATTAATTCTTTTATTAATTATTCATGCAACCTAGGTTTCTCCTCCTTTTGGTGTTCAATATCCTTTATAAGGATTGATCTCATTGTATTTTTAAATTCCAATTCCATTATTGAATCAATTGAGGATGTTTCCTCTTCCAAAGTTCTATTGTTTCTGGCCTCCATATCTTTTGTTTCTCTCTTTATGTGATAGGTGTTTGCATGCAGGTGATTCTTGGGAGCTATAGGGTTGATAGTTTTTCATCAAATCCAATAAATTCTTGATAAATTCTACAAGAAATTTTCTCACTAGACCTATAGGTGGCTTTCTTTTGTTGGAAGGGTGATTCTCTTAAAGTCATTTATTCAAGCTCTACCTCTTTTTAGAAGTTTTTTTTAGAAGTTTTGTTCAGGTTGATCCTTCTAGTTTCATTTATGAATTTGATGCTCTCTCTCTCACCATTTTTTATGGGCAGGAAATCTTTACTCTAAAAATGGATCTTGGTATAGTGGAATTTTGTTTGTAGGCTAAAACAGTTTGGGGGTCTTGGGCTTCAGAATAATAAGATGAATGGGTAGGCTCTGGTAGCTAAAATCTATTAGAGATGAGGTTGTCATTAGGATCAAGACTGGGCTAGGATCCTTTCTTTGAAATATTGAGGAGGCATTCAATGTTAGGATATTCTTTGATATAACTTGGAGGGGAAGGGCTCTATGATTTGGAGTACTCTTAAAAGAGGGGATAATATTATAAAGTATGGATTTTTTTGGATCTATAATAGGGGTTAAGAGGCTTTGTTTGGCTTGATTCTTGGGATGGGTTCAAACGAATTTTTTAGTATTTTTTAGGAGGTTGGTTAAAATAGGGTGGAGGATTTTAAGATCTTTAGTTATGTGGATCAGGATAAAGTATTTCAGTAGAAAGGTCCACATAAATGACCCCCTGGGGGTTCTAAGGAGAATTTCCAAGAGATTAGAAAGATTTTGGAAAGTAGAGAATAGATGGGCCATGGAAACCCCTCTTTTGCAAATTATCCCAAATGAGACATCTATTCTAAACAACCAACCATATGAAAAATTTGCATTTTGGCCAAGAAAACTTACTCCAAACTTTATTCCACTAGGTAAATTCCCTCTACCTAAAATTTTATCTATCAAGCTCCTAGTATCTTAAAGCGATAAAAATTTTACCTTTAGGATTAGGACTGCAAGCCAAAATATCACATCATTCCAAAAAACTTGTTGTGTACTTTGTGTAATGTCAACAAGGAATCTTCATCTCATATTTTATTCCAATGTCCCTACTTTAGGAAAAATTGGCATTTTAGGTGGGGGATTTGGAGGAAACCTTGTTTTCATGCCTCCTCATTAATTGAGTTTTGGAATCTTTTTAGGAGCTCCCTTGCCAAGTCCCCTATCTTACAGATTTACTGGAACATAGGCCCTACTTTTATTCTCTGTCATTTAAGGCTAGAAAGGAATAGATGAATTTTTCAAGACAAAAAGATGTCAATTCACCAATTATGGATGAGAATTATTCTAGTATTTTGCAGAAGACTTTTCTTGCTAAATGCGACTTGTTGACCTAGGTGGATCTTAGATATATAGATTCCCTTCAAAGCTTGGGGATTCAGGATTGGAGTTTGAGGGCCCAACTAAGACCTATTGGACTTGCAAGGCCAAAGGAAAGGTTCAATGAAATGGTCATTGGTCACCCCGAAGCAAGGAATGTTGAAGATAAATATTGATGGCTCTTCGAAGGGTAATCCTAGACATGCTGGGATTGGTGGTGTTGGTAGGGATTTTTATGGTGTTGTTTAGTTCCTTTTTTATGTTAATAAGGGTTAGAACACCAACAATTTCATGGAAGGCTATGCTATTCTTTTTGCTTTGGAGAGAGCATGTGCTTTGGGTTGGAGAGAGATTATTTGTGGCTCTGATTCACATATTGTGATTGATTTGTTGAATAGGAGGCAAGTGGAGGGAACACATTGACAATTAGCCTTGGTGGTTAATGAGATTTAGAAGTTTTGTACAACTCTTTGGTCATTGTTACCTTCGATCGTATCTCCTAGGATTGGAACAAGGTTGCAGACTATTTGACAAAATGGGTTTTTGATCAAAATGAAACATGGAATGTGAAGGACTAGAGTGTTTATCTTTAAAGTATTCTTAGATTTCAGAGGATCTTGTTTTTAAAGAAATGAGTGTTTTAGGGATTATTTTTTTGGTCATTTATTTTGTTGTTTGGTGGGTTTTGAGGGCTAGTGTGCTCTTTGTGATTTGTAATTGCCTCTTGTGATCAATAATTTTTTACCTTTTTTCTCAAAAAAAGTAACATTGTAATATTATAAAATTTAATAATGATTTATAATATGTGATGATACTATTATAATATTAATGAAATACTAATATTATTATATTTAATATATAAACTTTTTTTACATAAATATTTTTAATTTATAATTAAGATAAAGATAAAAATAATTGCTAAAATATTATACAATAATTTATTATATTATATAATAATATAATAAGATATAATGCTCTTGATTAAGGGTAAAGCAAGTTTTGAAGGGACTCAAAACCCGTTATAAAAATAAAAAGATAATGTACAAGATAAGCTATGTCAAACAATAACCATCAACCAAATAGTAAAAAAAAAAAAATTTGCAAACCAACAACCAACCATGCACAAGTAGGTTTTAAAGGGCACTTGAAACCCTTTACAAACAACTTAAGCAATTGAAACTAAACCACCTTTGGAAACTTTTGAGTACTATGAGCACCCTTAACCAGGGATAGAGAGACATGATCATGCTTAAGAAGACCTCTCTCCCTATGTTGCACAATCACCCAATAAATATCATACTATGAATGAATAGAGAAAGGGGAAGCAGGAGGATCGACTGCTAAAGGCTTTGAAGGAAGAGAGACTGGTGCAGAAAACATAGTTAGATCATCATGCATGCAAGTTGCATTAGGCTTTAGAGGTGAAGTTAAATTTACACACTACTCAATAGGACCATCATGAATCTTAGAAGTTGCAACATACTTAAAAACCAACTTTAGATCATTAAGAATCTCAGAGGTAGTCACAACCTTCGAAACCAAATTCTCATTCGCAATGTAGAATGATTAAAAATAAATATAAGTTTATAATATATAATATAATATTCTTAATATAATAATATTATATTTCTTCTCAATAAAAAATCTATGATGTTAATATATAATATAAATTAAAATATAATATAATTATTGTACAATACTTTAGTTGTAATCAAAGATGCACTTTTAACTCTTATAATATTTCTCTTTAAATCAAAAGTTATAGTGATTTTAAATGCTACAAAAATGTTTTGTCAATTAGATTCAAGTAAAAGATCTAAATGTTAGTGGAAGGGAAAAGTTTATAAATAAATTTCTAATATATAATTGGTTGAAAATATGATTTTTAATGACGAGTTACAATGTTGCCTACCTTAGAAACTAATAAAAAATTAAAATTATAGTTTCTAGCCAAAATAAAGTAAACATTTGTATGATTTTTTTTATAATATACATTAACATAATATGATAAGTTATTATATAATGAGCTATTGATGATCAAATTATTAATTTAAATAATTAGTCAATACACTATTTGGTGATGCCAAATTTTGAAACCCCTCAGTAAACCTAATCAACCCAACTACAAACCTAAGATCTACAAATAAATTTAACAATATATCAAAAGAGAACTTCTCCATGAATGCAAATCATAAAACAAGAAAATATATACCATCACATTCATGAAACACCTGACTTCATTGTTCTCCTATTCTTGAAGATCTTTTATAGAATTGTATTTGCTCTCAGTTATTTAGCACATGAACAAGATAACATTGAAAGAATGAAATGTGGTTAATTGATGCAAGATGATAGTGATAGTAAGATGGAAATAGTTCTCCAAAATAATAAGTATTTACCTTAGATCACAATAGTCACCTTCAATGATTAACCAGATTCATTCTTTAATGGTTGATCACATTTGTTCTTCTCCTAAATTGATTGAGGATCAATCACATTAGACGATTAATGATTGATTGCCTTTGTTGTTGTAAAATAAGGAAGCAATATCTTTTATAGAAGTCCTCAAGAGAACCAAGGGTGAAGATTAAGATGTGAAAAGATGAATGAAGGGATGTGATTAAGTGGTAGCTAAGAGTTAGGTGGGAGTTAATAAGATTAAGATGTTGATTTAAATGAAAGGATGTGATTAAGTGGTAGGTAAGGATTAGGTAGAGATGTTGACTTTTGGTAACACATCTTTGAGGTCAATGAACTTAGACATGTTAGAAAAAGAGAATGAAAAAGGTTAATTAAGAGATGCATGACATTTGTCACATGCCTATGAAATTAGATTGTGATCCATGTGAATAAGATAAAGGGATAAGATTAGAAATAATACATAAATAAAATAAAAAATATTTATTTAATTAATAGTATAAAAGGAGGTGGAAATTAGTTAATTAAATAAATAAATATTTAATTACTTATGGGATAAAATTATTAATGAATTTATTAAATATATAAAAATATTTATTTAGTTAACAGTAAAAAAGGTAGAATTCTAGATAATTAAATAATTAAATAAATAATAAATATTTATTTAATTATGTGAAAAAGGCTAATGAATTAAATAAATAAATAATAATATTTATTTAACTAATAGAGAAAGAGGCTAAAAAATTAATTGAGTAAATAATAAATATATTTATTTGATTAATAGTAGAATTTTGATAAAATAAATGAACAAATAAAATATTTATTTAATTAAGGGCAATTTTAGGTATCTACACAGTTATATATTAAAAAGTCGCCAGATTAGTCATGTCTCATGCTGAATTTTTCTACTGTTACTAGAAATAGATGTCAGTATTGAGAATGCCTAAATATAAAACTAAAATTTGGCTCCACTCATACAATAGGGTATGTGCAAGATCATAGTGGGCCAAACTAGACCTTTAAGTGACACTAAAAATTTAGAAAAAAAGAGTCAGGCAACTTGACATGAAAATTTGAATAGTATCAACATTATTTCAGAAATATGTAAGAACAAAATTTATAACAAATTGAATATAGTTTCTAAGCTACTAGTTATTTTTTTTAAAAAAATCTATTTGGTAAAAATAAAAATTTTAATGCAATGCTACTAAATTTTCAAGAGAAAAAGATAAGAAGTAGGCATATGTCTAACCATCCTAAGCACAATCAAAACATAATATATTTTTTATCAGACTTTCGATATAAGTACATGACACATGTCTGTATATGAGGCATATTTTTTGTAATTTTTCTCAAGTAAATTAGTTATGAAATTTTTACTACAATTTTTTGAAAATATAAAAACTTGTCTGTCTAACCGCCATAACTTAGTAAAAAAATTATGAATTTTTTTTTTAAATCGTATAGTATGCCAAGCATAGTGGCGCATCTTTTGAATTTGAAAAATGTGAAATCATTTGAAAGTTATAGATATTTTTCAATTTGCCTATCAATCAAGACTTTAGTCGTAATGCATGTAGAAAATTAATAATAAATTTATTAAATTTAAAATAAGGCATAATTTATATTGGTGGAAAACTAACAATTTCCTTTAAAAAACCTTTTTTGTTTCATCGATTTCATATTAAAAGAAGTTGTTAGCCATATGGGAAAAGTATGGAAACCAAGGAAAACTTCTAAACATAGTTTTTGTGTTGGGTTTCTAGATTTGGCATGTCATAGCCAAATCCTAAAGGAGTCCTAAGGCAAATCCATGTCATGCTTCTAACATTTACAAATGCTAAAACTTTCTTACCTCAACAACTACCCTTGTGTTTACTATTATAGAAACAAGCTCCCACAAAACCACCAAGTGGGATTACATAAACCATGTGCTATATAACCCATGACCCCAAATTTATTATAGGGTGATTTATTAATTTCTTTGTCTGATATTAAACAGTTACATCAAATATGATATTGCAATGTTACAATACAACATCAAGTGGCCCAAGAATATTCTAAAAGACTCTCTACATATTCTGTGTCCATCTAGGTGGTCCTAGGTGCAACATTTACACAATAAAACAAAATATTACAATAATATGCATTATTATACAAGGTGCACAACACCCATTTTCCCAACACAACAAACCTCATAAACCTACAATAGACATTTCTAGACAATAATACATACAGTAAACAATTCAGAATAACGATGCCAAAGCATAATCATAATAGTTTGAGAGATACCAAAGACACTTGACCCTGTCCTTCAAATGCTCTGTATACTATGTTAGAAGTCATTAAAAATTCAACAAAATCTTGAAGACCTTGACATCCTTGACAACATAGTCAGCTCCTTGACATACACCTTTGATATCAATGACAACACAGTTTTCCAACATTTATAGAATAGTTGGGATTTTGTATAAGGATATTCTAAACATAGGTCGACATTAACAAAAGTATTGTCAAAGACTTTCCAAACTTAGAGAACTATTAAGGCAAAATGTCCTTTAGCTCATTCCATAGATATAAGATGGCAATTAAGGCTATTCATTTCCTAATGAGGGAAAAATACATTTCATCCTCTTCTTGAAGTCATCACTTCACCAAAGTAAGACAGTCTTCTTGAGCTACTTTTAGTTTAAATTTAATAAAATCATAGTTAAGTTTTTGCATTTTATATTCCTTGTTCATATTCTTGGTTCAAGAATATGCTTTTCTATATTGGTCATTCAATTTGAAAATAAATAGAAAACTTCCAAATATTATTCTAATTATTTCCTCTTTTATAAACAAAAAAGCCCTAAATCGATGGGAGTGTAGGAGTGATTCTTAGTCTAGCACTATGACCAATAAAGCATGTCCTTACTAAAGGTGAAAACTCCTCTCACTATAGTGCACGATCCTTAATTTTTTTGAATGAACATATCTTGAAAATATATATTCTTCCAATAATATTTTAGTTGGAATACATTTTTTATTTTAGATAAATTTGAATCTCCCAACAATTAAATAGACTTTCATATGAAATTCAACATAATCAAGCATCATAATAATTACAATTAAAATTGATTAACAAAACTATTTAAAATCTACTGATTATCCAATACAAACAATAAAAATATTTTCAACATTTTAAAAAAACCATAAAAAAAAATACAAACTATAAAAATTAATTACTCTATAAACTAATAAAAAATACATATTTTAATAATATTTATTATCTCTAACAAAACTATTAACATATGCTCATATGAATTCAATTACTATTCTAATTATAATACTACTAACATTCATGGAATCAAATAATGGAAAAAAAATACGCACATTCCAAATGTGGAAAATTTGCCACACAAAAATCCAACTTTTGAAGAGTTTGATCAATACCACATTGATCACGTTGGTAATGTTTTGTTCATTAGCCCGTGGAGCACTTTGAAAAGGTGGGGCATTAATATATGTCACGTTGATCACATTTGAAATATTTGGAGCGCTGGAAAGGTCATTTCTTTATGGCACGTGGATCACATGAATATTGTTTTGCCGTCTATCACCTAATTTATTAGTCATATGATGTTCGCAATTTAAAAACTCGTAGACGTGTGCCAATTAAAGATTTTGAGTTGCGTCTGTTTTTAAAAGAGTTTAGACACTCGTAAGAATTATTAATTATTTTCTTTTATAGGTGTTCCCGAAAAGGTCGGCTCTAGATATGAACATAGAAGTTCTTTAGATTCATCCATGTTTAAAAAAGATGTCATAGACGAATAGAATTTTTCTATGTTACACTTTTCTTGTGAGGAAATGATACTAGTACAATGATAATCTGTTTAAGTACAAATGATAAGATTGATAAAATTAAATTATTGAAATGGTTTATTTCAAAGTCATTAACTTTCTATAGTCTATAGTGATTTTGTTTGAATAAAAAAAATTGACGCATAATCATTCAAAATAAAAAATAAAAAATGGTTTATTTCTACAAATGATGATATGTAAATAAATGTCATGTAGTGTTTGTCTTTTAGTTTAGAAATTAATTGTAATTATAGAAGTTGAACATTATAATATAGACTTTTCTAAAATATAAGAATTTAATAAATTTTGTGGAATATACAATTTTGTAAAATATAAGAATTTAATGCAATTAATAGTTGGGAAGAATTAATTCTATATATAACAAGTGCCACGTAGTATTCATATATCATTTAATTTATACATGTTTTCTTGTCGTAGGCAGGATATTATAGCATTCATTGTAATGCTACTGTTTGTATTAGTTGTCCGATCATATCATTGTATTTTTCAACAACTTTTTGTATTGGTATAGTTTTAATATATTTTGAATTTTCTATATTGTAATAGGAATTATTTATCTTTATTTTTATTGGTTGAATGTGACTACAGTAGTATGTGAGGTTTTGCCTTTTTGTAAACATATTTTCATTTTAGTTGTCCAATCATAACATTTTATTTTTTGACAACTTTTTACATTTGTATAGTTCTAATATATTTTGAACTATTGTTTATAATATGTTTATTGCAACTAATTAATTATATTATATATTAATATTAACTTAATAGTATAATATTAATATAATTTTTTATATATTATATTGATATAATATATTATTAGATGCACAAAAAATACCAAAACAATGTTAATTTAAATATCATTAATTACTTGAATATGATATTGTAATAGAAATCTTCATTTAATATTTACTATTTAATACTTAATGTTCATCAAGCCAAAGTAGGCTATACTATTTTTTATCTCCTTTTTTGATTGGTTCAATTGATTTGGTCTTACCCCTTTTTTCAAACTTCAATAAATTTGGTTTTTTCCCATAATTTTATAATATGTTTAACATAGATACTATATTTTATATTTTATAATGTAAACATTTATTTTTATTAAAAAATTCAATTATTTATAATGTATAACTATTATATATTTAAAAAATTTACTATATATATAATGTAAACATTTATTTTCATTAAAAAATTTAATTATTTATAATAAATAACTATTATTTATTTAATATATATATATATATATATAATATATATTATTCTATAATATATAATATAAAAGTGTAACTATATATATATATATATTATAATATATAATAAAATTAAAATTAAAGTGGATTTTTAATCTATAATAATTTTATTTTTATTAAATAATTATTAATTAAAATATACTTAAAATTTATAATAAAATTAGAATTAAATTACATATATAATTATAATTAATTATGACAAGTACAGGTTGACCTCCTCCAAAGCCCTATATGCAGGGCAAATTTGCATGAGTATTAAGTCTTCTATTCAATATCACAATTTGTATCATTTAATTTTCTTTTCCTTTTTTTTTTAGCTTTCTCTTCTTTTTTTTTTTTAATTTTAGTAAAAACTATTATTAATATATTATAGATATTTAAAATGAAGTAAAAACTATTGTTAATCTATTTTTAGATTGAAGTATGTTTTATAAATAAGCTAAAAGGTATATTTAATATATAATATATTAATGTAGGAGTGTTCCTACAACACCACAAATATATGTTATGGT
The DNA here is from genome assembly GCA_018584345.1 of Thuja plicata. Lineage (NCBI taxonomy): Eukaryota > Viridiplantae > Streptophyta > Pinopsida > Cupressales > Cupressaceae > Thuja > Thuja plicata. The sequence continues at coordinate 3,704,459 of MU224600.1, forward strand.
CGTGTTTGATAGATAGTGAAATATATTATTTGAAGATGAAATTCTATATAGAATTTTAATAATATCAAAATAATTAGGACACAAACCAACTACTCTACATTAACAATATATAAATCATAAAGCTGATTTTTTCAGGAGTTAGAATTGACATAACATAAATGAAAAAATAGAGTTGACATTTGTAGCTATATTTTATGTAAATATTTTGATAGGACAAATAAAATTGGTATAGAGATTTCTATAAGATTCACCCATATAAAGTTTGTCTTTTTCAAAAGTTACAATTGATGTACAGTAAAAAAAAAAAAGAGGGGGTGTATAACACCAAAATAATAGCAATTGTCCCAAAAAAAAGTATATTGCCTTTAGGGCTGACACTTTCAAAATGTCTATTTTAAATTTGATTTATTAGTTACTTGAAATACATAAAAGAGAGAATTTCTTGCTATCTTTTACATAAGACTTTTTTTATAGATGTGAAGTTAAGGAAAATAGACTAAAATTATTAGAAAATAAGTAAATAGTTTTCATTACCATAGATGAATATTAAATATGAAACATTTGTTTCCCTTAAAAGAATGTGTGTGTGGTGTGACTATTTCAATAAACACTCAACTAATAGGTTTAGATTTAAGAAATTTTCTAAATATATCATCAATTTTTTAAGTATAACATATCATTATGAATGTTAAATGACTTTATTTTTCATCCTAACTCATATAAATTATTCATTTGTTATTAGTGAAATGAAAAAAACTAAATTGAATTAACATTTTAACTATTACCATAATCAATCTATCCTTAAATTTTTAATGTAAGAAAATTTAACAAAAAATGTTTTTATTTATATCTATATTTATAACTTAAATGAAATATATACATAAAAATCAGATCTCTTTTAAAGAGATTTTAGATTTTTATGCTAAAGCTCCCTATCAAATGGCCGCTGAAAAAGGGAATTCTAGATATGAATTTTTGTTCTTTGCATTCACAGTGTTTTAAAAAAGGTGTAAGAACATGTAATTTTACAATGTCACAGTTTCCTTTTTGAGGAAATAGGACTATGTACAAATTGTTTTCCGCTTTTGGTAATGAAATCAAAGAGAATCCTTAAGCTTTTGAACATCCTGTGTAAGAACCTATAATTTTACAATGTCACAGTTTCCTTTTTGAAGAAATAGGACTAAGTACAAATTGTTTTCCGATTTTGGTAACGAAATCAAAGAAAATCCTTAAGCTTTTGAACATCCTGTGTTTAATGCTGCCTCAAAACCGTAGTTTGCTGCAGCTTCCAAAATAATTCGTTTCACTGCTTCGCTCTCCATTTCTGCCCCAAATTTCTTCATCTACACAATCAAAAAAATCCAAGCGGTAAGAAACTTATGAATAGTCCGTCAAATTAAACAAGAAACTAGAAACCTCGGATTTTCAGTACCTTAATAATGGCTGTTTTGATAATCTGGCCGTCAAATGACGTGAGATTGGCATTCTGAAATTCCAGGTGAAGGGATTCAAGAGCTTTCGTCAGATCAATAAGCACGTCTGGTCCTTTCTTGCAGTAGATCCGTATGTGAAATACGCTCTCCCCCACCTTGGAAACATCCAGCTGAAATCATACATATTATAGACAGAATTCTTTAGATAATGCACCGGAAATGGATCATTTTGTTCATGGAAGAACACACATATGAAAAATGAGAAAGAAAAAGGGGGAAAAAAGAAAAGTCCGCGTACTTCGAGAATTATTTTCCTGCCTGGTTTGTTTAGGGGGATACTAGTGCTACTCATTTCAAAAGAGGCAAATTCAAGATCAACATCAGTCACCACTGAATTTCCGTCAACAAACGGAGAATCTTTGTGCAATACGTCAGATTCAAGCTGTGAGATCTCGGCCTGAATGTCCTTCACTTGTTTCTGCAAGTCCTGAACATAGCTGATTGCGTCCCCTACTATTGACGCCTTATCCATCTACGCACAAAAATCACAAACTTTAAATTAGATCTCATGATTTAATATTTCCAAAATTTCAAGAAAATGAAATGCAAGAAAATAAATCTGTAAAGCGAGAAAATTGTTTCTTATAACCTTTAAAATTTAAAATCATTCTCTGTGATATTGAAATATATCAAAATAAAATCTGTAAAGCTATTGGATAAAATTGGATTTTAATCTTTTACATTTGACATCATTCTATGGGATCATTCCATTTTGGAAAAATGTGTGGGATAAATCGTTATCTTTTGAAGAACATTTAAACCAAAAGAGTTGCAGTTCAATTTGTTAAAGTACAATTAGTCAGCTGCAATGATATAATTTTAACTAAATAATCTTTCGAGATTTAAAACCTAGAAATATGATATAAAGGATGTTGCAGAGACTCTACTCCAATAACTTTACCGGAGTTTAGCAAAGACTCCTGCTCTCATCAGAGAACAAAATGAATGAAAATATTAAAATCTCAATCTATTAAACTAAAAATAATTGTCCAAAACCTTTAAAATATTCAAAGTTTACTGGACTGTGAAAACCTATGTCCTCTAATGAAATACCTTGGTGATTTTAGGAACAAGAGAGCGAAGAACATAAAGCCTCTCGTTCAGGCGGCCGCGACGCCTTCTCTCGGAGGTCAAAGTCCTGCACTCGGAAGAACGAGCAGACTGACTCGATTTAACCGATCCTTTATCTTCCTCATTCAAATTCGCCGTGTCCTCTGAGGAATATCCAGATTTAATCATATCTTCACTGCTTTTGCCTCCCTGAGGACTCGATCCGAAGATAAAGTAGGCCTGCTGCGATTGAGCAAACTCGGAGGGGTTTTCAATGGCGGGGGCCTCAAGATTTGCCTTTGCAGGCAAGTCGTGAGAAGTCAAGTTATCGGTGGGAAAGCAGGTCCAACCGTGCTCTGCTACACAGTCGAGATCTGTGAACAGAAGTCCATCATCTTCTTCCACCATTCCATTGAAATCCAAAAATGAGTTGTTATTCGTTTCTCCTGATCTGTGGGTCTCCATTGATATGATTATGAAAATGGACAGAAACGTAGGGTTCCCTTTGAGGTGTGATTACAACTCACCAAGAGAATAATTTGCTGCTCTGCCCACGGACTTGCCCGCCTTTTAACCTGAGATTTGAGCATTAAAAATTCAATAAATTTGTCATTGGACGTGGTGGGATGAAGCATCATTTTCCTCTACAGCAAATTTATGTTTTTTTAAATTTAATGCTCGCTTCAACTTGTCTTAATTTAGTACATCTCGCATCCTCCTGATTTTATCGTAATTTATAATTGGCCCATTATTATCTTAACTTTGATTCTTTGCGACTTTAAAACAATGTTAAGTAAGATTTAATTTTTTGTTTATAATTGTTATTAACACGTAGTCAACACATCCCTCCAACCAGCCGTAAATAGGAACAGTAAATATATAAAGCCAAGATGGCTGTGTCTATATATATAATATTTAAATTAATAACTTAATAAACATCACTATCTCATCTTATGATGCCTCAACATATTATATTTCAGGTTACTGTTTAGTTTATTTTACTGTGTAGTTTAAACTTTTTATTATTATTTATATTATTTGTAACTAGTTATTATTATTAAAAATCATCTTTTCAACCAATCATATATGGGAAAGTTTTTTCATATGAATCTTTTTTCTATGACTAAAGTTTAGATGTTTTACTCGGGTCTAATTGATTCATATATTTGATATGGTTCAATAATATGAAAATGAATAAAAATCATCTTTTTAACCAATCATATATGAGAAATTTTTTTCATATTCACCTTTTTTCTATGACTAAAGTTTAGATGTTTTACTTGAGTCTAATTGATTCATAAATTTGATATGGTCCAATAATATGAAAATGAATTATACAATTTTTTGTAACATTTAAAATAATTGCAACTTTCAAAATCATTGTAACTTTTGAACTTGATGGCAAGGACAAAACATAACAACCTAACCATCACAACATGTCACTATTGGCCTAAATTGTTTCTTATTAATTTGTATAGTTAATTAAATATAACATAAATAACTTGAATTTAACAAAAACATTTTTAAAATTTAAACTTTAAGAAATATAACACTAAAAATACAACTTTAAAAAAAATTATATTAATTTATTTATTTAATTACTCTAATGTTTAATTAGGTTATTTTATTTTATTGTTCAATCAGGTTCAAAGTTAGGGATCAATTTAATTTAGTCTTAGGGTTAGGGTTAGGTTTAGTGTTATGGGTAAGGTACAATTTATTTTATGCTTTTACTTCAATTTGGTATAAGGATAGGGTTCAATTTGGTTTTTTGTTTATTTAGGTTTTAGGGTGAGAGTTCAATTTATTTTTGTCTTAGGATTATGGTTCAATTAGGTTTGTGGTTAGAGTTCAATTTGTTTAGTGTCCAATTAGGTATAGGATTAGGAATCTATTAGGTTTAGTCTATGGTACGGGTTTAACCTATTTTAGGATTTTACTTTAGTTTGGTATCTAGGGTTAGGATTTAATTTCTATAATATTTAATTAGTTTAGGGTTAGGGTTTAATTCAGTTTAGTGAACATAAGGCTATGGTTCAATTTGGTTTAATGTCCAATTATCTAGGTTTAGAGTTCAAATCGGTTGATTTATCAATTAGGTTTGGGGTTTTTCTTTAATTTAGTTTTTTGTTAGGGTTTAAAGTAGTCCAGTGTCAGGGTCCAATAAGGTTTAATGCTAGGGTTAGATTTTAATTTGGTTTAGGGTTTATACTCAATTTTTTATTGGTTTAGGGTTCAACTTGGTATTTAGTGTTTAGTCAAATTTAGGATTGGGGTTCTAAACTACGGTTAGGGTTAGGGCTCAATTTGATTTAGTGTTGGGTTATGATTCGATTTGATTTAGGGTTACAATTCAATTTGGCTTAATTTTTGGTTAGGTTTAGTGTTAGGGTTAAATTTGGTTTAGTTATAAAATTAGGATTTCTCTTAAATTTGGTTTAGTATCACCTGGTTAAATTTCACTTTGCTTTAGTGTTATGGTTTAGGGTAAGGGTTGAATGAGGTTTGTATATCATTCAATTTAGTTTAATGTTAAAGTTCAATATGTTTTAAGATTAGGGTTTTTTTAATGTTCAATTAGGTTTAGTAATAACGTTAATATATATTTAGGGTTGGGGTTTGTGGTCAATTTGGTATAGGGTTAAGTTTGAATTTGGTTTAGGGTAGAATTTGGCTTAGGTCGAGGGTTAGGGTTCCATTTGGTTTAATATTACTTGGATCACTTTCGTTTAGTGTTAGGATTGAGGTTGGATTTGGTAAAGGGTTAAGGTTAAAATTGGCTTTTAGTTAGGGTTCAAATTAATTCAAATTGGGATCAGGATTATTATGGTTTATTTCTCAATTTGTTAGGGGATTACGGTAATGATTTAATTTGGTTTTTCTTTATGGTTAGGATTCAATTTAGTTTAATATTTAATTAAGTTTAGTTATAGGGTTTAATTTGTTCTAGTGTTAGGGTTTAAATTTTAAATTTAGGGCCAGGGTTGAATATGGTTTAGTTTTAGTTTAGTGTTGGGGCTTGATTTGGTTTATGATTTTTATTTAGTTTGGTTTATGTTTAGGGTTCACTTGGTTTAATATTAGATTTAAATTTGGTTTACTATTAGGGTTGTAACTCAATTCTATTTATAATTTAATTTGGTTTATATAGCTAAAATTAATTTTGGTTTAGTACTAAGTTTCAATATGTTTTAAAGATAGGGTTCAATGTGGTTTGTGATAAATTCATGGTATGGTTCAATATATAGTTTATAGTTAGAGTTTTATTTGATTAATTTTAGGTTTATACTAAATGTAAGTTTAGGTTTAGAGTTAGTGTGTAGTTTGGTTTAATATTCAAATATGAATAAAGTCAGGGTCAACTTTTATCAAGGTCATTGTTACAAATCAATTTGGTTTACGGTTAGAGTTTAATTTATTATAAGATTTATGTTCGCTTTGTTTAGGGTTAGGCTTCAATTTGATTTCATGTTAGGGTTTAACTTTGTTTAGTTTTAGAGTTGGTTTTTAATTTGTTTAATGCTTTGAGAATAGAATTAGGGTTCAAAATAGTTTAATATTACTTTTAGTGTTCTATTTGTTTTAATGTTTGGGTATTGTTCAATCTAGTCTATAATTTAATTAGGTTTAGGGTTCAATTTATTTATTTGATATGAATAGAGTTCAATTTGGTTTAATTTTTAATTAGTTTAAGAGTTATGGCTCAACTTAATGTAGTGTTAGGGTTAGGGTTAAAGTTCATTTTGATTTAATCTTCCAATTAGGTTTAGCTGTTTAAAGTTTAATTTTGTTTAAAGTTGGGTTATGGTTCCTTTTGGTTTAGGTTTAGGGTTCAATTTAGTTGTGTTAGTTTTTGGGTTCAATATAGCTTTAGATTTAGTCAAGGTTTAATTGGGGTTAGAATTAGGGTTCAAAATTATTTTAATATTAGGTTTACTATTTGATTTGGTCTAGGTTTGGGGTAATTTTTAACATGTTATATAGCTATGTTTAGGGTTAAAGATTAGCTTTCCTTAGTGTTCAATAATGTTTAAGGTTAGGTTTCAATTTGGCTTAGTGTTATGGTTAGGGTTAAATTTGGGATAAGGGTATAGTTAAGTTTGATTATGTTAGGGTTAGGATACAAATATGTTTATGATTAAAGTTAAGGGATTCAATTTGGTTAAATATTAAATCACATTTTGCGTGAGGGTTGAATTTGGATTATGGTTAGAATATAATATTTTTAGTGTTAGGTTTAATTTGTTTTACAATTTAGGCTCAATTTGATTTAGGTTTAGGCTTAACTTGTTTACTTTTTTATTAGGTTTGGAGCTTGGGCTTAATTTTGTTTGGGACTAGGGTTCACTTCAGTTTGGAGTAAAGGTTCAATTTGGTCTAGAAATTAATTAGGTTTAAGATTTAATTTGGTTTAGTGTTAGGGTTAGTGTTATGATTTATATTCAGATTGGTATAGGGTTAGGGTTCAATTTATTTATACTCAAGTAGTTTTAGGGATGGAGTTCAAGTGGCTTAGTGTTAGATTTTAGTTATCTTTACTATTATTTGTGTTAAATTTTAGATTAGGATATATGACTTTTAATTTTCTTTTCAAAATTCCAATAGATATATATATATATA
>MU224600.1:3752867-3792863 GCA_018584345.1 Thuja plicata
CTCTCAATTTGCATTGTTATCATGCTAGTGTTATCTTAGAATTGTCATTTTGCTTTCATGCTAATGCTATTAGATGTTAGTTTACATTTGCATTTGCTTAGATCATTTAGAAATCACATGTTAGGATCTTAAGTTGGTAAATGAATCATATTTTTTCATAAGACTTTCATATCATCCTTATTAGCATTAGGATCATATTATCATTTTGAAGAGGATTTTGAGACTAGTTCTTCATAACTAGTTCTTGAATCTTTCTTCTTGTTTCTAGTATTTCTTGCATTTCTTGCATTGGGATCTATGCTAATTATGTTTTTGAGAGAGCACACCCACATATAATCCAAATAAGAAAATCAAAATGAGTAGATTAGGGTGCAAAATGTTATTTACTCATTTTTGGCTTAATCTAATGTTAGTTAGTGTCTTTGTTGTCAGTTTGATCTCTTGCATGCTTTTCTTGTCATGATATATGCTAACCCGCTAATGTTTGCATGTTTGAGCTTGCTCCCAACAGATTGAAGGATCTCCATATACTACAATAATAAATTAGATTGTCTCTTTATAGACATGATTCAACATTTTTAGGTTCTTGACTTTCTTGTTCTTGGTGTGATCCACAATCTTAGTCAATCTTTCTTTAAATCTTTACTTCAGTTTTATCTCATAGATTTCTCTTTTTCAACTAGAATACAACAACTTTAAATATTTCTCTTATCTTTGGCTTTAACTTGTCGATGAAAACAATGTTAACAACCAGTTAACTCTATCTTTAGCTCTCGCCAGCTAATTAATTTGTCATTTCTGAACTTCAGTTCTTTTCGATGTTTTAACTATTTGATAGCTTTGGTCAACACTTTAGTTCTCCTCGACCATCTCCGTCAGGGTTGTCTATCCATCGGGCATCACTGTGAATTTCTCCTTGTCGGTAATGCTTGTAATTCTTCGCATAGGTAATGCTTGTCAGGTTTCTTGTGCGAGCATCACTGTAACTTTACTCTCAGGTTTCTCTATCCGTCGGGATGCACTGCCCGTTGGTGTTTGTAGTCACTTAGTGAATACTGATCTTTTAAGCATTTCTGAAAGCATAACCTTTATCTTTTCGGTTCTCTAAAGTCTTTGGCACTTTGTATATAACCAATCAGATTATATCAAGTTGACATAAATGACAATACAATACATTAACTGATTTAATGTCTTGCAATTAACTTTTGGTAGCCTGGTGATCATAAACTTAACATCTTCAAACATTTAATCAGTTATAGGTCATCACTTCCCTAAAATCATTATATCCCTTGAAAATGGTAAGCTCTTGTCAATGGATTTTGGAGGTGTATCTCCAATTCTATATGGTCAGGTTTTCAAGTTAAGTGGCTCCTCTCCCCCTAATTATTTTTCTATTGAAAAAGGCTCTATGTGGCAATAGAAGGAACTTTTGATAAAGAACCTCTTATTTTCTTCTAGGGGTTTTTCTGTAGAGAAACAAAATTTTGGTACTTGTATCAAGATTCTAGACCCTTTTCTTGATAGTTCCTTAGCTTGGATGCAAAAATATTTGGTTGGAAAGTTTGGGGGTGTCATTCAGACATTGTAACCTAAAGAGAAAATAGGAGGGGCTACTTCCACTTAGTCGCATTTGAGGTTAAACAAACCTTTGTAGTGTTCTCCCTAGTCACACTCACCAAAATAAAAGGAACATGACAATTAGGGAAGGGAACTAAAATCCATTTATGAGGGTCCCTAGCTAAGGTAACTGTATCAAGGAACGACAAGGGTTCCTAAATATTCCCTTTATCTTTAACCCCATTGTCACAAACCCCCATGCAAGAAATGTTGAGATGCACTACAGAAGAAAAAATTTGAAAAAAGAGTTATAGTTCTCGTGTTTGATACATTGAAACTAGGAACCTAGCTATGAATTTAGTTCAATGAAAACTGGAAGAACTAAGACAGGGACCACTGAAGCACAAAAGGGAGAAAAAAACAAATCTCTTCCTATTCTTTGTGACATCATCGACCCCTAGGAGCTCACCAAAAGAACTAGAAGTCCCTTCAATGACCTCCTCATTTCATAATTCTAATAGGATTCCTAGAAGGTGAACCCATGTCAGGATATCCCCATAAAGATGAGCTAGAAGATCAAAACTAGGCCTCCATTTGCACTGGTGAAGAGATTTATTACAATAAAACCATGACCTAGCTAAGATGATGCGGATACAATCATCCTTTAAGGAGAAGGAAATAATAACACCATTTAAGAAGAGTCAAAATAAACATAGATCCCTTGAGATCCCATTTAGCCACAATCCACTTCCTAGCCACATGGGTGGTCCCACAATAGTGTGTCCCACTTTTTGGCCAACTTTGACACGGAGATCAATATTCTGAGAAAAAACTTCACTTTCAAACACCTGTTGCCGCAAAAATATTAGGAATTTGAAGATGATGTAAACTAGAGTCTTTTAGGATTTTCTTTCTAGTTTCTAAATTTATTTATTTTTAAATTAAAATTTATTTAAATTCATTTTTCCCTCTCCTTTGAAAAGTGGTTTGTGTGAAAAAACTATGTTTTTAAGGAGTGATTGTCACTTGGATTAGCATAACTTTTTTTTAAAATATGATAATAATGTAATTCTTTCAAGATTATATTTGTAACTTTAATATCTAAAAGATGCAATTGGTTTCATTCATTTTGGGTCAATATTTCATAGTTTATTAAGTTCTAAAGTGATGGTAATTGTAATTTAGACATAAGGTCACTTGCATCACTCTAACTTGATTTGTATATATCAAAAATTATTTTTTCTTTTTTTTTAATAGAAAGATAACACAAATACTCTTTTCCTACATATTTTTCATTAAAAAAAAATTGTAATTTACTATTTTTCCCGAAGCCTTGAAGAGACAGGTTGCTGAATGACCAAACAACCTATGTTTAATTAAAGTAATATTTGAAAGTGACAATGAACTCAATATATATTAAAATTATATTCATTATAAAGCTTTCTCCGAATAGCATCATTTGACATCATGTGTTTTAGAAAAGCATCTTGTTTGGTCCTTGTCCCAGGCCTTGAAAGGCCACTTTTTTGGAGTTTTCTTTTTTTTCTCGGGGCAAAATTTCAATTTTGTGGTCTTCGCTCGAAGACCCCCTTTGCACGAAGGTATCTGAGGGGGTTCATATGAAGGGGTCTTTTCTTGAAGACCCCCATGGTAAAATTCCAACGAGAAACACCCCGATAGAATTTTACCCAACCTAGTTCGCCCGAACTAGGTCAGCTATTTATGAATTTATTTATTTTTTAAATTTTGAATAGTATATAAAAGTAAATCTTTTTGTTTTCATTTTTCACTAAATTACAATAAGTTAATTCACTTTTTCTATTATTGATCAATTTTTACAAAAGCATTTTTTGGAGGAGGATTTCTATTTGTATTTTTTTCAAAGGCATAATTTTGGAGAGGAGAAATACTATCAAAGTATTTTTTTGAAGAGGAGAATTTATATTTTTGATCTTTTGGAAGACATTTTTTGGAGAGAAGAAATGGGGAACAAGAAGGGAAGACAAAGTAAATCTGCTAGAAAAAGGTCACCTGGTACCGAACAAAGAAATTATAAAGCTGCATTGGCATATTATCATAAAACTAAAGAAGGTATGGACCTAGACCTCTAATTTTTTGTACCCATATTTTATGGACCTATATGCTTTATTTTTCTCTAATTTGATTCATTTTTCTGCATGTATCTCCCAATCAATATGATCAAGGTGAAGGACAAGCTAAAGTAGGAGGGTCAAGTCAAGTTGAAGAATTGCACATTGAAGAAGGGTTGGGATCGCTCCCTACGGAAGCTTAAGAAATTGATGTTGTAGAAGGGTCAGGATCACGTGCTCCTACTGATATGGATGAACTTATAAATCTAGCTCAAACTATAAAGAGAAATATTAATTATAGAAACTTAGATCATTTACTTGCGATGGATGTGGAGAATTTAAGATCACTTGCTAATGTTCAGCCCTTAAGTCTTACTAAGAAGAGGTTAATGAATACAATAGGAAGAGAAATATTGGCTAAATTTGATAATTTTGAAACACTTGAACAAGCCCAATTGATTTTAGTTGTACTTATAAACAAAAAGTTGGAAGGGGCATTAAAATTATTGGGTATAGACACAACATCAAAGAAGAGAAAATTTGTTGACATGCAAACTGATATGATTGAACATCTTAGGAAAGGTTTGAACCAGGTAGGGAAGAGATCTCAAACTAAAGATAAGACCATTAAAATAAAATGTATTTTGACATCCATTGTAAGTTACACTATGCTCCGAAAAAAGATAAATATCATCAATTTCATCTCAGATTGGTTTTAGTAGGAAAACAATATCATGATATCTTAATAGGAGAATGCTTTTGGATGATAGCACCTTGGAAGACAATTGGAAAATCATGTATAGAGCTCCTTGTTCTAATAGGATTGATGGAGGGATAAATAATTTATTCACATGATTTTGGAATGATAATACACATCCTTCATCAAACAGTAGAGATGTTATCAGACGTAGAATTATAGCTAATCAATATGAATATCATATGAGAATTGGTTGGACACAACACAACATGAAATGTATGTGTCATTTTTTAGTTCAAATCCTAATATAAAGATTGGGAAAACATTGTTTGAAAGATTGAAGCCATATTATGTCAGGACAAACAAAGTGTTTGAAACTTGTCATTATCATATTGAATTTGATCTCCACTATCAATTTGTTTGAAAGTTTTTAGAAGACATTGATGGTTTTGAGAATGCTCCTCCTACTAGACAAAGTGAGTTCATCTCATTGATTTTATGTGACAAAAGAGATGATGTAGCTGGTCAAATAAATTGCATAAAAGGAATATGTGAAACATGTGGTGATTTAACTCCTTTTCCTTTGAAAAATGAAAACATTGATGTAACAAAGATGGTTAATTGCAAGAGTAAAAAATATGTAAAGAATGAAACAAAATTTGGGAAATAATCCAAAAGGTTAAAATATGTTGAAGAGGAGATAAATGTTGGAGTATTTATGGACAAATTTAAAAAATTGATTCAACCCTACATTCATCATATTTTTTTTGCAAAGTGGCAAGCACAACAATTCCAAACACTGAGAGACAATTTCCCACTTGGAACTATTGTATCAGTTGTTGATTTCACAGAAAACTATTCCTTTGTTCATCAAAAGGCAATTCAATCAGAATACTATTTTTCAACAAAAAATTACTATTATGGTACATGTGTGTTATCGACACACACAATTAGATTTGGATGGTATTCAGAGCACATTTGAAGCATGGTTCATCAAGAAGGAATATCATTTTTATATAAGTGATGATAAAGAGCATGACATTCATTATGTAGAACACTACTTCAAGATGTTTTTTGCAAATTTGAAAGAAAGAGGCATAAAAATTGATAAACATAATGTTTGGTCAAATGGATGTGCTGCACAATTCAAATCATCCAAACCATTTTATGCACTATGTAGATATCATCGTAATGAAAACATAACACATGTCTGGAGTTTCTTTGAGAGTGGACATGGAAAAGGTGAACATGATGGTGTTGGAGCTTGTATCAAACATGCTCTACAAAAGTATTAAATGAATCATACAGGAGTTCATATAAAAATGCACGTGATGTTGTTGAATGGTGCAGGACACATTTCACACCAAATGAGAATTAAACGTCATCAATAATTACTCAAGCGGTACCACATAGAAAATTTTGGGACATAAAAGGTATGCATGCATTTTTAAATTATTCATGTGTGCACGATATACATATTTATTCAAGTGGTTTTAAATTTTACATTATTTATTCAAATTATATTTATAAAACATTATATATGCATGTGTTTAGGTGTGGATAGAAAAACTATGCATTGTTGCAAGAGGATAGAAAAGACATGATCTTTGCATTCAGTTATGAGTATGAATTATCGCAATTGGACATTTAACACTAGGGACTACTCATGCTTTTGTTGTCACTGCATTGCTGACAATTATGAGGAATGCATCACTCAAAAATGTGGATATGTAGGTGCATAGAATCTAGTGCCACTATTTTTTACTGATACATTTGATAGAGATGAAGATGAAAAATTTGACGATGTTCCTTTGATTTCCACTGATTACAGTCATATCTCAGGATTGGTCAAAATTGGTAAGTATATATTTCACAAATTATATGGTCCATTGAGCTACATGTATAGATAGATAGATAGATCTATAGATTGAACTAAGTAAATTTTAAGATCTCACATATATATAAATTTGTTGTACAGGAGATGTCTTTGCAGTAATTGTTGTGCGTGGAAATGTAGGAGTTAGTTATTATTTATTGCATTGTACAGCAGAGAGGATGAAGTTACTTAAACCTGAAGAAAGTGATGGAATTTTGTTTCCCATAGGTTTGTATTCTTTACATCAATATATTGAACTCATTTTGTAAATTTAAAATTTCAAACTTTTAACAAATTTCAGATTTATTTTGTTTAAATTTATATTGTTAAAATTTGTGACCTGCAGGTTCAGTTGTTTTAGAGGGAACACATTTTAATCAAATAAAAGTAATTCAACATGGTATTGACTTTTTTTATTACCAACCAGACAATAAGGTGTTTAAATATAGACACCTAGTAGTTGCCACCTCCCTTTATCTCCATTCAGTTAAATCTCAACGTGGATGTCGTAAGTGGAGACTAGATAGTGAGGATCATGAGAGAATATTACATGTTCTCCATGAAAGGTCTAAACCTCTTGAGTTGGTCTAAAAAGAATAATATGTATACATATTTCATGTGTTAGGACCTACTTGATATCTCTGGATTAAATTGACTATACTTTGTTGATATATTTAAACATATGATGGACTATAATTTATTGATATATGATGGACCTATTTGATGGTCCAATGGTTTTAATATATAGAATTTTATGTATGCTTTTATATATCTTCTTGTATACATATGGTTTTATATGTATGCTTTGATGGTTCAATGATTTTTATAGATTGCTTATTAGTTACAGATCCCCTTAGGACATTAGTTTGAACACTAAAACATGATGAAATTAGTTAGATTACTTATGACATGTTAGTTCTAGAATTAGTTAGAATACTTATTGTCAATTATTTTCATATATTTATATATATGATTTTATGTACCTGAAATATATTACTTGATTAATAATGTGTTACTTGATGTACATCTATACATAATCCCCTTAAGACATTAGTTAGATTACTTATGACATTGGTGAACACTAAATCTAAATGATATTACTTTTATTACTTGTATTCGATTAGTTACATATTAACTTGTTATTTTTTATGATATTAATTAGATCCCCTTAAGACATCCCCTTAAGACATTTGTTAGATTACTAATGACATTAATTAGATTACTTTTGTATACTTTATATATATGCTTTTATGTACTTGAAATATATTACTTGATTAATTTAACTAGAATCAAATCATACATCTATAACCATCCCCTTAAGACCACATTATCAAATCAAATCATTCTAGGTCTTAAGGGTCCTAAGGGTTCTTAAAAAGTTTTATGTCACAATAGGGGTCTTAAAGGGACCTAGGGTGTACTAATAGTCCTAAAGGGTCCTTGGATGTACTATTTGGTATTAATAGGTCCTATTAGGTCAAGTAAGTGGTATTATTAGGTCTTAAGGGTCCTAGGATGTACTAATTGGTCTTAATAGGTCATATTAGTCCTATTAGGTCTTAAGTGGTCTTATTAGGTCTTAAGGGTCCTAGGGATTCTTAAAGAGTTCTTTAATAAGTCATCCTAGGTGTTTTGAAGGGTCCTACTTCTAGGTTCTTAAAGAGTTTTATGTCACAATAGGGGTCCTAAGGTGTACTAAGGGTCCTAGAATGTACCAATTATCCTAAAGGGTTCTTGGACATGTACTAATTAGTATTAATATGTCCTATTACTCTAATTAGGTCTTAAGGGGTCTTATTAGGTCTTAAGTGGTCCTATTCTACGTCTTAAGAGTCCTAAGGGTTCTTAAAGAGTTTTATGTCACAATAGGGGTCTTAAAGGGACCTAGGGTGTACTAATAGTCCTAAAGGGTCCTTGGATGTAATAATTGGTATTAATAGGTCCTAGGTCAACTAATTAGTCTTATTAGTGTATAGTCAAAAAATGGAAGCACTTCTATTTTTGACTGGTTTAACCCTCTGAGTAAGTGGTTTGGGGTCATGTCGAGCACCTTGAATGGGTCTCTAAACTTGGATCTACTTTTTCCCCCTGATTCTGCCCTATTTTCCACTTTTCTCCTACCTTTTCTGGCATTCTACTCTGTGATTCTGAGATTCTTGACCTCAAGGTCAAGGTTGACCTTCTGGGTCAAGGTCAACCTTAACCCTGACCTAGGTCAAGGTTGACCTCGACCCTGACCTAGGTCAGGTTTGGCCTCGACCTTGACCCAGGGTCCAAATTTTAGGATCCCAAAGTTTCTGGATGTCGAGCTTCAGAAATATTTAATTCTCGCTTCCGAGTCAGCTGTTTTGATCTTTGAGGCAATGAATCTTGAAATTATATGTAATATAGGTCCACTTCTAGGGTTATATTTCTAATGGGAATTTAATTCTCCTATGTAGGCCTCTCTAGAAGATTGTTCCCTAGATTGGTATATAAGGAAGCCTTATCCTCTCATTTTCTCTAAGTAAAAATGATAAGTGTGAAAGACAAGCTAAGAAGAAAGACTTGAAGCAAGCCCATAATCTATTGAAGCAATTTTATACTCTCAAGAATTCAATTCATCAAGGAGATCCATTGGTATCCGTTGAAGGATTCAAGCTCTATGGAGCCCTCTTGTTGAAGATTTCTCCATCCACATCCATGCAAGCCTCTTCCTATTCCAAGATCCATTAAAGATTGGTGTTGAAGATCTAAAATAAATTGATTTGAGACATCCTACATCATACATTATACATTCTACATTCATTTGGTGCATACATACTTGTGGATCCAAGGATTTGAATCCTCCACAAGGGTTTCTATACAAGCAAGGTGAATTGGTTTATTTGCTTTGTTTATTTATGCAATTTCAATTATACTTTAAGGTTAATTCCAAAATTGGGGTTTGACCAAAGAAAACCCCTCCCCCCCAACAACAAAAAACCCATTTTTCTTGTAGGTATAGGTACAAGACATAAAATTTAAGAGCAGATTTGGATACCCTTTTCGACCAACTTTCAAGATCCGTGAACAGAATTTCTGTCAGAGTAGTGCAGGTCAAGGTTGACATTTTGGGGTACAATTGCACCCCCACAAAGAGGTCAAGGTCAACCTGGTTCATAAAATAAAAATATTTTTGTGTTTTGTAGATCTCACAGTTTCAGTTCAGTATCGTGAAAATAAATAGTTTCTGAGACCATTTGATGGGGTTTTCAGCATATTGTTTTTCAAAGGTATGTATTTTATTCCATTATTCTTTACAAACATTTCTAGATTTACATTCCTTATCATTACACTTAAATTTAAGTGGATAATAGAGACATAGCGTATCTTTCATGTGCAAATATCTATTGTTCAAAACCCTATTTAAAGATCTCCATATTTTCCCATCTTACATTTTGGTAAACCCGCGATACATAACTCTTCCTTTTTGGTGTTAGATTTGCATCTTATGTTAGATATTACATGCATTTAAAATTAGATTTCTTTTATGCTCTTGCATTTATATGTCAAAAATAAAAAATTACAAATTTCTTTAAAAATACAAAAACATTTACATTTTTCATGCTTGTAATGTTACGTTCAACATGTATGATTTTTTTTTTTATTACTTTGATGAGGCTTTTGTTGCGAAAGAGGATAGAGCCCCTAATGAGGTACATGGAAGTGAGGATGAAAATTATTCGAATAAGATCTCCATGGATCCTATTCCTATTTCATTCTCCTCTACAACATCTTCAATTGACCTTTAATATACGGTGTGTGCATGGTTACCTTCATTTTACACCTAGAAAGACTTCATTTAGTGTGTGTGGTATTGCTTTTTCCTCTCTTGTATTACCTTGTAAGGATATATTAGATCAAGAAGATGAATTTAATCTTTCTCTTTATGGAGATGAGTTGAGATTGATGTTAATTCTTCTCCTAATATATGTCTTTTCTATGAGCCTACTTTAGAATATAATTTACCTTATTTCCCCTTTAGGGATCAAGATTTAGTGATTTATGGTGCTCCTACAAGGTGCTTTCTTGATAGGGATGATAATACTCCTATTTTGGATGAACCTTTTGATTTGGATGTTGATTACTCTCTTCCTCATGAGGCCATTGTGGATGATTCTACTTTTTGGGATGAACCCTTGGATAAAGACATTGATTTATCCCCTCCTCATGAAGATGCCTTGATACAAGAGGGAAATTTATTCATACATGATGGTGAATATTTTTCTAAAACACACTCCCCTTATGCAGACATTTTAGAGAAAGAAGAAGAAATTATAGATGCTTTACCTCCATTTGGGATTCCTTCTAGTGATGAGGCATTAGTGGAGAATGATATGAATTCCCTTCATGCTCTCCCTCTTAGTGATGATCTTATGGAAAATCAAGATCCTACATCATCTCCTCCTAGGATGTATTCTTGCGTCCTTCTTGTGAATCTATTCATAGTGTTGAGACAACTAACATGGTTTATCCAAAACCCTTGTTGACTATTAAAGGTTATCCTCACATTACTATCAAGGGTAAACCTAGGGATCCTTTGGATTTCTTTGATAACACGGATTCTATTTCACATGCTTATCATACAAGGAATAACCATCAACCTAATCTGGTGGTTCCTACTTCTTTACCACCTTCTCAACCCATTCTTCCTCCTCCACCCCGTCTTCCTAGGAAGGAGTATGATTTGATAAACCAATTGTGCAATACCCTTGCCAAGATTTCTTCATGGGAGCTTCTTCAAACTTCACCTACCTACCATGAATCCTTGTAAAAATCTCTAGCAACTCTTCCCACTCTACCTCCTAATTAAGAGAACATCAATTCCTTCTTACAGTGCATGCATCCTACCTTGGGTCCTCCTGACATTGTATTTACTCAAAAGGATTTACCTTCTAAAGAACTTGAGAATAAATATGATGCTCTTATGGTTGTTGTTACTACCAATAAGAGTATCATTCATAGGACCTTGATTGATAATGGATCTAGGCTTAATATTTGTAGCATGGACATGCTCAAAGCAATTAAATCTTATCTTTCAACTATTCAACCTGACAATGTTCCTCTACGTGGCTTTGATAACATTGATAAGAAAAATTTGGGCATCATTCCCTTACCTATCAAGGTAGGCCCAATCATCCTCAATACTCCTTTTCATGTTATTCCTGGACCTCTTAATTATAACCTCATTTTGGGTAGACCTTGGTTGCATGAGGTGCATGTTGTTCCTTCCACCCTTCACCATAAAGTCAAGTTTATTCACAACAACATGTTGTATACACTTCATGCGGATGATGCGCCAAATCCTTGTTTGAATATTCAAACCCACAATATTCTTGTTCCTAATAGTAATCCTTCTTCCTCTAATGTTCTTCGTAGAGATGATTAGGGAACCTTGGATTTTAATCCTATCTTCATTGGAGAGTATAAAGTTTCTAATCTTGATTTTCTGAAGCAACAAAGAGAGTTTGAACAATGAGCTTTTGCTTCTACTTATAATGCCCTTCGTAATAACTTTGTCACTACTTCTATCCACTATGAATTTATCAAACCTACTAATGATGACATGTTGAATACTAAATTTCCATTGACTCCTTTTGATATGGATACTTGTTATGGTCTTGATTATCATTTACTAGTTAAAAAAGGATTCCATGGTCAAGGATGTGGTAAACATAAACTGGGAATTCAAATGCCCTTACAGAATAGGGGGCATGAGCATTCTTATGGATTGGGATTTAATCCTCAACAACACGTCAATGTTACCAACATCTCAAATAACACTACAAAACATGATGACCCTATGAAGGAATTTGACCAAGAAGTTTGTTTGCCTAAACTCCTTCGTGCTAAGATGATTACTAGACCTAAACGCAAAAAGAAACGTAGTCCACACTTGAAGACTCATACTTTTTTTTTTGTATCATAGATTTCATGATCAATCTACTAATGATTCTAAAGCTTTATAATATAAGATTAGGCATCTCATTGATAGAAAAGTTATTTATATATCATGTGGCAATGAGTTGTATTTCAATCCTATTTTCTCTAAATAAAATTTATGTTCCTATTATGGAGCTCCACATTATGTAAACAGTATTAGCCTAATCCTTGGGGGCTCATTGTCTTGCATAGTTTTGTCGCCAATATAATAGATCCCCTTTCATCCTTGTTCCTATGCTTGGAGGCAAGGATGCTATCTCCTTCTTTTCTTTCTTTCAAGGATCCATTTTTCCCTTGGTTAAGAAGTATCTATCTATTATGTGATATCCAATCATACATGAAAATTTTGGTTTGCATTGAGGATCTATGTTCTTGATCATAACCTATTTCATTGTTTAACATTGGGCTTCCATGGTTGATAAATCTCTCACCTTGGAAACAGAATATTGTGTTATCCCTCACAAGGGTTAATTTTTCACTTCTTGCATGATATCTCTTTGCAATTGTCCCTTCCATGGCCTCATAGGAGCTTTAACCTTCTTGGCTTGGACTAGGTGTTGTTTATGGAAATTGTCTTGATTTTGTTGAAGAAGGCTTTATCCTTGTTCTTTTCTTTCCTTAACATGACAAAATAGTATGTATTTTTCCATCTTAAGGAGGGGGCATATATATAGCCTCCCTCATTCTTTATTATGCATTTTTTTTCTAACCTTTTCTTTTGCAACATAATAAATCCTCGGAAGGTAACTCACATGAGTTGCTAAATATTGAAGAGATACACATTTTACAAATGTATTCCATGGTGATATGAGGATATGGATCCATGGGTACTTCAAAATCTATCAAAAGATGCATTACATACATGCACAAAGCCACTAGAAGGTGCACAACTTTATGGGGTGTTTATCAAGTGCTTGCTTGGTGGGCCATCCTATCCATTTTGTGGTTCACAATGAAATACACACATCTCATTGTGCAAGGTAATCACACCCTCTCTCTTTTTCTCTTTGAATGGTGATGTCTCTCTTATCGTGATCTTAGGGTTGACAAGGAATTGATTTCATGGGGGCTTGAGGATTTCTTTGTCCCTTTTGATTTCAATAATATTATCTTTTCTTTATGATCTCCTTTACCAAGAGTTTGCATCGAGTTCATACTCTTGCTAAAGTGGGGGCTAAATGTATAGTCATAAAATAGAAGAACTTCCATTTTGGATAGGTTTATCCCTTCGAGTAAGTGGTTTAGGGTCATGTCAAGCACCCTGAATGGGTCTCTGACTTGGATCTACTTTTTCCCCCTGATTCTGCCCTATTTTCCACTTTTCTCCTACCTTTTCTAGCATTTTGCTCTGTGATTTTGAGATTCTTGATCTCAAGGTCAAGGTTGACCTTCTGGGTCCAGGTTGACCTCAACCCTGACCTAGGTCAAGGTCAACCTTGATCTTGACCTAGGTCAGGGTTGACATCAACCTTGACCCAGGGTCCAAATTTTAGGATCCCAAAGTTTTTGGATGTCGGGCTTTGGAAAGATTTAATTCCCGCTTCCCGGTCAGCTGTTTTGGTCTTTGAGGCAATGACTCTTGAAATTATATTTAATATAGGTCCAATTATAGGGGTATAGATCTAATGGGAATTTAATTCTCCTATGTAGGCCTCTCTAGAAGATTGTGCCCTAGATTGGTATATAAGGAAGCCTTCTCCTCTCATTTTCTCTAAGTAAAAAAGCTAAGTGTGAAAGACAAGCTAAGAAGCAAGACTTGAAGCAAGCCCATAATTTATTGAAGCAATAATCTACTCTCAAGCATTCAATTCATCAAGGAGATCCATTTGTATCCATTGAAGGATTCAAGCTCTATGGATCCCTCTTGTTGAAGATTTCTCCATCCACATCCATGCAAGCCTCTTCCTATTCCAAGATCCATTCAATATTGGTGTTGAAGATCTAAATTCAATTGATTTGATACATCCTACATCCTACATCCTACATTCTACATTCTACATTCATTTAATGCATACATACTTGTGGATCCAAGGATTTGAATCCTCCACAAGGGTTTCTATACAAGCAAGGTGAATTGGTTTATTTACTTTTTTTATTTATGCAATTTCAATTATACTTTAAGGTTAATTCCAAAACTGGGGTTTGACCAAGGCAAACCCCTCCCCCCAAACAAAAAAAACCATTTTTCTTGTAGGTACAGGTACAGGACATTGAATTTAAGAGCATATTTGGATACCCTTTTCGGTCATCTTTCGGGATTCGCGAACAAAATTTCCGTTGGAGTAGTGCAGGTCAAGGTTGACATTTTGGGGTACAATTGTGCCCCCACAAAGAGGTCAAGGTCTACCTAGCTGAGAAAAAAAATATATTTTTGGGTTTTGTAGATCTCATAGTTTTGGTTGAGGAGCTCAAAAAGTAACAATTTTTGAGACTGTTTGATAGGGTTTTCAATAGATTTGTTTTCGGAGGTATGTATTTTATTCCATTATTCTTTGCAAACATTTCCAGATTTACATTCCTTATCATTACAATTAAATTTAAGTGGCTAATAGAGACATATGGTATCTTTCATGTGCGAATCTCCATTGTTCAAAACCCTAGGATGTACTAATTGATCTTAATAGATCATATTAGTCCTATTAGGTCTTAAGTGTGTAGACACCTAAAATTGTCCATTCACACTAATATTAATTTTTATTAATATTTTCCCTTAACATTATGGTTAATTTTATTAATTGACTATAATCGTTATATTCTTCTATTTATTTAATTAAATTTATTTTAATTAAATAAATTCATTTTCCCTTTGTATTTAAATTTTATTTAAATACTATAATATATTAAATTCAATTTAATATATTATCCCTCCATTTCCCTTTTTAAAATAAATTTATTTTATTTTATTTCTCCACTAGCCTAAAGTTCTTCTAAACCATGATTAAATTAAATTTATTTTAATTTAATCCCTTTTACCTTATCTAATTTCACCTCTTGCTAATCATTCCTCTAATCTTGATTAAAGGTGGATTACCTCTAATCATGTGCACAATCACCTTTTCTAAGGTGAGGGTTGACTTTTCCTCTTTTAACCACTTAATCCTAGCCACTCATTCCTTTTGCCTCTTAATCTCCTTCACTCTCACCAAAACCCTACCTAACCCTCAATCCTAGCCACTCATTTTTCACCACTTAATCTCAGCCCTTCATTTTTATGCCAATTCCATAAAAGGAGGCCTCACTCCTCATTTGCAACTAGACACTAGTGAGTAATTTGAGCATTCTAGCATTCTAGCATTCTTGCACACTTGAACACTTGAGCACTTAGTTTAGATTTCATCATTTTGCATAATAGTTTAGATTTATAATCTAGGTTTATTTTCAAATCTTACATGTTCATCATTAGTTTAGCTTTCATCACAATCTAGTTCTCAATCTCTTGCATTTGCATTCTTAGTGTAGACTTTGCATTTGCATTCATCATTTGAGAGAGATTTGGGGCAAGTTCCATATACTTGTGCTCAAATCTTCATCCTTTTTGCATCTTAGTGGGATTGTATTGCATTGTGTTGGGAGAGCACACCCACAAAATCTCTAAGAGCAAATCAAACGAGTCTTGGGTGCACTCGTTTTGGCTCATCGGAGGTTGTAGTGAAAATTTAGTTGTATTTCAAGTTTCTTGCATGCTTTTAATATTTGATATATCTTGTATATGCATGTTTTGACTTGCTGTGCAGCTACAGGGATTTTCATTGCATACAAAGTGGTCTTATTAGGTCTTAAGGGTCCTATGGTTTTTTAAAGAGTTCTAATATGTCATCCTATGTGTTTTAAAGGGTCCTACTTGGGTTCTTAAAGATTTTTATGTCACAATAGGGATCCTAAGGTGTACTAAGGGTCCTAGGATGTACTAATTATCCTAAAGGGTTATTGGATGTACTAATTGGTATTAATAGGTCATATTACTCTAATTAGGTCTTAAGGGGTCCTATTAGGTCTTAAGTGGTCCTATTCTAGGTCTTAAGGGTCCTAAGGGTTCTTAAAGAGTTCTAATAGGTCATCCTAAGTGTCTTAAAGGGTTCTACTTGGGTTCTTAAAGAGTTTTATGTCACAATAGGGGTCCTAAAGGGTCCTAGGGTGTACGCATATTCCTTAAGGGTCCTAGGATGTACTAATTGGTCTTAATAGGTCATATTAGTCCTATTAGGTCTTAATTGGTCTTATTAGGTCTTAAGGGTTCTAGGGATTCTTAAAGAGTTCTAATAGGTCATCCTAGGTGTTTTAGAGGGTCCTAATTGGGTTCTTAAAGCATTTTATGTCACAATATGGGTCCTAAAGGGTCCTAAGGTGTACTACAGGGTCCTCTAAGTGTCTAAGGGTCCTAGGATGTACTAAGGAGGTCTTCCTAGGATAATATGTTAACATCTAACTGTACATTAATAAAATTTACACATAACTCTAGAACATATGTACATGAGAGAGAGAGAGAGAGAGAGAGAGAGAGAGAGATTCCTAATATAACTAACTAAAAGCAATTTAAAAACAAATATTTTTAATAATTTCTATAATCTCTTGATATTCTCAAACATTTCTACTATGGTTTCTAATGTTTTCTAGATATTTTCTAACATTTGCTAACATTCTACTATGGTTTTCTATCATTTTTCTAACATTTCCTAACATACTACTACAATTTTATAACATTTGCTAACATTCTACTATGGTTTTCTAATATTATCTAATGTATACTAAGTTACGATTTTCTAACATTTGCTAACATATTCTAACATTTCTACTATGATTTTTTAATGTTTTCTAACATTTTCTAACATTCTACTATGATTTTCTAACATTTTCTAACATACTACTATAATTTTCTAACATATTCTAACATTTCTACTACAGTTTTCTAATATTATTTAACATTCTACTATGATTTTCTAACATACTACTATATTTTTCTAGCATATTCTAAAATTCTACTACAATTTTCTAATATTTCTACTAACTAAAAATTATTTAAAACAAATAACTAACTAAAATAAATAGAAAACATAAAATTTACAATAAAAAATGAGAAAAATATGTGTACCTGATACTAATAACAATCAGAAGAATTCAAAAAATCTCAGGATGTGCTGATGTCATATTGGACATCGCTGGTTCGCTCTAAGCCCCAAATCCACAAAATCTCAAACAGTAAATGGTGAAAATGAAATGGCCAGCCAAAAATATATTAAAAAATCTAGTAAAAAATGGCTTTGCTTGAAGGGGTGTTCGCGTGAAGTACCCTATGTGGGGTAGTTCGCACAAAGGGGGTCTTCGCGTGAAGTACCCCATGTACGGTACTTCACTTGAATTCAATTAACCCCTTCATGCGAAGAGGGGACTTCGAACGAAGGCGTTAAAAATATATTTTTTTTGAAACGCCAATTTACTTTGTCTCAAAAAGTGGGACACGCTATTGTGAGATCACCCTGATATATCTTCTTCTGAAAGTGAAATCCCCTCCTTTTTGTAGATTGTTCCTTTCTTAAACCCAAATGTCCCTTTGTCAGATCTTTCCCCATCTAGGACAATTGGCTCACCCTTCGATAGGATCATTCTCTCTTCTACTAAATATCTCTCTTTCTCCACCCACATGTGTTTCTGGAAACCAAGGAATCCCCTCCTTTAGCATCATATTTGAAGGTTTAAAGGATAGCTAATGTTGATAATTTTAAAGGTATTAAGAGAACTACTAGAGAGAATAGAGAATCTACTATAGATAGATATGTGGCCAATGGTAGCCAAAGTACCTTGGAGAAGTCTTTATCTCAAAATGGCTAAAATATGATTATAATATCTTGGAAAATTAGAGAATTTAATGGTTCTCAAAAGAAGATTTTAATTAAAAATATGATAAAAGACTTAAAACTTCATATTCTTCTTCTCCAGGAGACCAAAATGTCTAGTGAAGCATTCTACAAAGCTAGCAATTACATTTGGCCTTTCTCTATCTCCTTACATGTATGTGCTAAGGAGGCTTCTAGAGGTCTTGTTGTGATGTGGGAACCCAATAATCTTATTGGTTACCTTCACTCCCAAAATAAAAATTTTCAAAAAAATTATTTCAAAGATGAGAATTATTCTACTCATTGGATCCACTCTAATGTGTATGCTCCCAAAAATGAGGTTTTAAGGAGGGACCTGTGGGTGTCTATGTTGAATGATCTAGCCTCCTTTATTGATTTTGATTGTATGTTGATGGGTGACTTCAACAACCCCTATATCCATTAGATAAACAAGGGGGTTCTCCTAAATTCGTTGACTCTATGCATGAACTTCACAATCTTGTGTCCAATTTTATGCTTCTAGATCTAGAGATGGTTGTAAAATGTTTCACTTGGTCAAATAGATGATCTGTAAAAATTATGCTTCCAGTTTGATTAGACTATTGCATCATTTCCTCTTCATAGAATATATATGTGTAGTGTCAAAAAATTGCACCTCGTGCATTTACGATACTTAGGTGTTGAAGCCTATGACTTCATGACCGAGGTCCATGATCAAGTATCCATATTTTGAAATCATTATCCTTAAAGCATTATTATCCATGAACCCTCATCCAAATTTAGACTGAATGTGGCCAGACAACAATGTGGCACATAGAAATCTACATGGAATGCACTCATCCACGTGAAGTCAAAATTTTAAAAAGAGCATATTCGCATCATAGATCACTTTTCACGTATGTCCCTTCTCTTGGGTGCATACAAAATGTATACCACTTCACACTCTAAGAAATAAAAAGACTCATTTTCATTCATTCTTCTCTCTCTTGGCTCTTGAACCATCAACTCTCACTCTGTCACTCCTTCATCACTCAAAGCCAAGCTCTGTTGAATTTATAGTGTAGTTTATTTCTCCCACCATTTTTGGAGAGGGGTCTACACTATGTGAAGTTATCTTTCATTTTTATTTTATCTATTGTTATTTTCAATAACATACTATCTTTGTTTTTGTATCATTTTGTAGTGTCACAAATTTGCACTCTTATGTAATTTTCCATTGTATAATGCTCATAACTTAGCCAAAGACATGAAATTCCACATCATCCTTCTACATCCATTCATCTTGATTTTTCAGCACCTACTTTGAATCTTGGTCACACGACCTAGACAACTTAAGACATGTGTGCACTGCATAGATGTCCAAGGGCATGAACTTGTCCACAAATCTACAAATATGCAGAGTGTTATTGGAGCATTACAAACCGTCACCCTACAAATGTAATTCCCAATTCCATTGCTCATCGAATCCCATATTTTTTTTCATTATATGTCCATTTTTAATTCAATTTTCTCCCTTCAAACATTTTTGGATAATCTTGGCTCTTTAATTTCTCTTCTTCACTCCATAATCAATTTTCTCATCACACTTTGAAGTTTCTTATTGCATTGGGATAAATTTATTTTTAGATTTGGCTTTGAAATCATGGAGGGAAGTCACTCACATCATTGTATTCTATATCTTGTTTATCATATCATACTCCTTTATCAATATCATAAAATATTATCATTTTTTTCATTTTTTCTTTGCGGTTATCTATCACCATTATCTCATCTATTAGGTTGTAGTGGAGGTCAAAACACCAAAGCAAGGATATGACTAAGTTGGGTCTCTAAATAGTCACCCCAACATTTTCATTGTTTCCATGTGTGCAGGTTTGAAGAGAAGTGAGTGTCGGTTGTTAGCTTTGTTAACCATCAAATCCGGTATAACCTCGTTTCTCCCACCTCTTCATGTTTTTATAGTATAATTGTATCTTTTATATTTTGTCATCATATTTAGTTTTCTATTGGTTTTCTTTCATTTCCTTCTCCACATTTTGGTGAACTCAACATGAAATTACATTTTGTAAAGTTATTCTAACTATTTGGATGTTGTGAACCTCTATGAGCTTTACAACCTAGACCACTTCAAGAACTATTGTGTAGAGATCCTCAAGATATAGTATTCCTTCAAACTAGTATAGTCCAACTAGATTGGGTCCCATGTTCATCGGGAATATGGATCCTAATGACATGAGTGGATCCCAATCCTTCATAGGATATTAGGACTTAACAACTCTCTAAAAGTTGGGTCCACACCAACAAGCTCTCCTCTTGAATCCCCTAGTGCAATGGATCATGAATTGGCTCTTACTATTTATTTTGATAAGATTCAATCCCTTGACGAGAACCTAAGGGATTTTTTAAAAGTCCTTCAAAGATAGGATACTCACACTAAGGCTAAGAACACTATAGGAAATCTAAGAGAGTTATTGATGTTGTAGACAGCTAAAATTATCCCATTGTGTGTCTGTGATGCTAACACGAATTTTTTGTATTAATTAATTAAATAATATTAATTGTTTAATTATTTTTTTCATTTTAGTATTAAGTTTCAAAACATATTTTCACTCCAAAATTAATAATTGAATGAGTTTAATTAATTATTTAATTATTTAACCTCCACTTCATTAATCATCAATTATTTTCTAATTTCATCTATAATTATTCTAAATATTAATTAAATGAGTTTATCATTTAATTAATGCCTTTTCTCCAACTTTAATTGAATAATTCTTATTATTTAATTAAACTAACATTTCTCGTTCTTGCCATCACAATTAAATGATTATTCCAATGATTTAATTAACTAACTATGTCTTCTATAATTGAATAAAATAATTGTTTTATTTAATTATTCCACTTCCATGATGTTAACTAAATCTTCTAAATAAATAAGTTATGCAATTTATTTATTCCTAATCATGCACAATTAAATAAATTTTGAATTTATTTAATGATAATTATTCTTCTAGTTCCACCTCCATGATTAATACTAACTTTCAGTCTCACTAACCAATCTATTATGTCATCTGATTTTATTCAATTATAGAAGACATAGTTAGTTAATTAAATCATTGGAATAATCATTTATTTGTGATGACAAGAATGAGAAATGTTAGTTTACTAGTCAATCAAATGAGTCTTCTCTCCAATCAGTTCAATTCACCAGTCAATCAATTCTCTTAACTGTCTAATCTATCCAGTCAACTAATCAATCAATTCTATCAGGCAATAGGTAACTCTCAATTAGTCTGAGTATTCTATTCAATCAAGTCTTGTCTAGATTAGTCTTAACTATTCACTATTAATCAATCAAGGCTGTCTATTGAGATTTAAGGAAAATTCTATATAATGAAGGCGATTCTTCATTATTCACAACCATGATTTTGTAATTATCATGTTATCATAATTGGAGAAAATTTGAGAGCTTACAATTGCAAAGAGAATGAAAAAAATAAGAGGATGATTTATGGTTTGATGCTTGCATGCTCATTTGCTTTGAATTATTTTGAATGTATGCATTAAATTATGTCATTTTCTCTCTTGAATAGGAGTACATTATTTGTAATAATCTATATCTTATGGTTGGATCTAATAGTTGTTGTTGTAGGTATATCAATATAAATATTTACCCCTATTACAGATTTTATATAAGTAAGGTCTTGAGGTACTCCTAGCATTAATATAGAAGTAGATGATCATGTGTCTCTTATTCCTTAGACACTCAAGGAAACCGATTAAATCTTATCGGGGAACAAATTGGTGTCGTGATATGATATCAGTGAACATGGTAACATCAACACCAAATACTAAGCCTTTGAATAGTGGCACCATCTCTAGCATTAATGTGAATAAAAATCCCTTAGGATATAATTGACAAAATATTGGTGTAAATTCTAGATCTCGTCAAAGGGGTGGTGGTATAGGAAAAGGCATCAATGGTTCCTCTTCACCTCATATGGGTGGTGGTAATCCACCTTTACCTCCTCCACTTCATAACCCTATTCTCAACACTATATTGTAGAATATGGGATAGTTGTGAAACAATAGTTGGCGAGCCTATCAACTATAACTAATCAGAGTTCTATAACTTCCTATTATTATAGCAGCCCCTTGACTATGTGGGTGCTAAGAATTCCACTACAATAGGGTTTTGGATCCCTTAACTTTGAAAATTGGTATAGTGGTGATGGAGATACAAACCTCCACATCGAATTTTTCTTGATGTAGTGAAATGATTACCATAACCTGGATTAATTATTTCTCAAGTCATCCCTTAAGGGAACCACTATGGAATTGTATAGTATCTTCTGGATTAATCTATCAATACTTTTTACCAATTGGTAGATGTCTTCCTTACTTGTTTCTAGGCTAATATTGGTAGAAAGGTCACCATCAAAAACCTTGTTCATTGTTAGCAAAAGCCAAATGAGAAGATAAATAACTTTATCTCAAGATACCAGTCTATCTACAAGAAATTTCCTTATGCCTTACCTGATTGAGACCTACCAAAGGAAGTTCATTTTTAATATATATCCAACATTAAGGGAAAATATTTTATTGAACATGTATCCCAATTTTGCTAGCCTTTCCAATTCTTTGATAGATTATCAACATACCATGGCTCAATTTGGGGATTCCTCCTTAAATGCTTATGGAGGGGCATCTACTTCTGGAGGATCTCTAAAGAACAAGGTTGTGTTAGGTATAGCAGTCCACCAACACAACTGAGAGGGGGGGTTGATAAGTTGTGAGACATATTATTAAACATTAAACTTTATAAACTAAAACATCACTTCAAATGATAACACAATAAATTCCAACATAATAAAACAAATATTTGTTGTTGAGATAACCATGTTAAAGGTAAAACCCCGATGGGAATTAGCACCCACAAATGATGTACTAAGAGTATAGTATCCCTGTTAAAAGATTTATCCCTGTTAGGAGCTTATTACAACATTACAGTACACAGTCCCTATTAAAGGACATACCATGTTAGGATTCAAGAGTAACAATGGGCTCATTGCCCAGGCACACTGCCCAAAGAAGGTTAAAGCCACCCTCGAGGATTTACAATATGAACAAGTGTATATAGAAAATATACAATCCAGTGAACTGTCTGATTGAAACTATTTCCTTGGTCAGTTCCAATTAAGTACAATGAACATATCCTCTACTCTACATCTAGCAGTCAATAAAACTTCGCAACTTCCTCTGTCAATCACCTTCTCTTCATATACATTCACACACATACTCACATCTTTTCAAAAGAAAAGATCTCTCATATATACCCTATTACAATATTTTATTAGGTCAGCCAATTAAGCTTTCCTAATATACAAATAAATATTTAACCCCTTGCTAAGATACAAATGGTATCTAAAATAGGTATACATCAAATATAGTCCAAGATCTGCAATCCACGCTCACTATCCACAATACATGATACATCTCTGAAGTCGACCCCAAATAGGTCTCCTCTAGAATACATGCCACAACTAACATTATCATCACTCATATGACTTGCAACCCATCACAAACATTCCTCAACATTTATTTTGTCATCCCTTAAGCTCGCATAACTTGAATCATCATTGCCTGTAAGATATACTCAAAACACAGAGACTCGCTCTATTAATCATCATTATCATAGTCCAGAAACTAGTCTTTACCAAAATATCAATAACTCATCCAATATGCAATATTAAGCCAAGCGACCTTAGAAATAATATCAACATAAATCCTTCTTCATACCTCCATCTTCGCTCATTCTGTCTCAACTGTACAATATCCATACACTTATGTCAGTCATCATACAATAGTAATAACTAGACTGCTCTACTTCCACAAAAACATATGTTGACATCAGTGACAAAACATGAATGTCAACAACATCAATAGTAGCATATTCCAATATCATCCAAAAATATCCCCCTTTGGCATTGATTGAAACATATGGGAAAATCCATTAACCCAAAAAGTGCTCTCTCTCAATACAATCTTCTCAATATCCTCAACACAAATATCCCTAAAACAGTAGGGATTTTCACATAGAATCTCTCCCCCTTTGACAAAAATGGCAAAGGGTGCCATAACTCTTCATCAAACTTTTGCAATATGTAGCTTTTTCAAATCTTCAAGTCTGTAATAGCCAGGTGTAAAATCACCCAAATAAGTTCTGTAGTATTCCTGTGATCACTTCCCCTAAGGAGTAGATCCATACATCAAGTCTAGAAAATGATATAGATCTAAAAGCCACTTGACTAATGCATACCTGCATCAATTAATTACCATGGGGAGGGGTTCTCACCCCAAGCATGCTTATGAGATAATCAAAAGCATCTTTTGGCAAAGGTTTAGTAAATATATCTTCTATTTGTTCCTTTGTGCTAACATACTCCAATCTGACCTCCTTTTTTGCTACCTTGTCTCTCAAGAAATGATACTTAATAGAAATATGTTTAGTCTTTGAATGCATTACAAGATTCTTCAACATATTCACTGTGCTAGTGTTATCACAATGGATAACCACTAGCTCTTCAAAAATTATTCCAATGTCCTTTAGCATTTGTTTCATCCAAACAACTTGTGTACAATTTATAGCAGCAACAACATACTTAGATTCAATAGTAGACTGAGCTATACAATCTTGCTTCTTACTTAACCAAGAAACCATCCTTTTTCCAAGGAAAAATTCTCCTCCACTTGTACTCTTTCTATCATCCTCACTACCTACCCAATCAGCATCAGCATAAGCATGTAAAATAAAGTCATCATATTTTTCATACCATAATCCATACTCTATCGTTCCTTTCAAATATCTAAAAATTCTTTTCACAATAGCAAGGTGTGTCTCTTTAGGATCTACTTGATATCTTGCCACAATTCCAACTGCATTGGAAATATTTGGTTTGGTGTGAGTTAAATATTGTAGAACTCTAATTAATTTTCCTAAAAAACACTCTGAGTTTCATCATTATGAGTAAGTTTATAACCAGTCACCATAGGTGTCCCAACAGGTTTACAGTCTTCCATTCCAAATTTCTTCAACATCTCCTTAAGATACTTGGTCTGAGATATAAAAATACCATTCTTTTTCTAATTAATTTGCAAACCAAGAAAAAATTTCATTTCACAAATCATTGACATTTCAAATTCATTTTCCATCCCTTTAGAGAATCTTTTACTCATTTCATCATTACCTCCAAAAATGATATCATCAACAAAAACTTATGTGATTAGAATTCCATCTTCACCAGTTCTTAAGTATAAATTACTATTTGCATTACCTTTTCTGAAACCAAGATGAAGAAGATACATGTCTAGTCTTGCATACCATGCTCTTGGTGCTTGTTTCAGTCCAGACAATGCTTTCTTCAATTTACAGACCATGTCTTCATCTTCTGTCAGAGGAAATCCATCAGGTTTCTCTATGTATACCTCTTCCTCCAAATCTCCATTCAAAAATGCAGATTTCACATCCATCTGATATACCTTAAAGTCTTTATGTGCATTATAAGCAAGAAATAACCTCACAGCTTCCAACCTAGCAATAGGAGAAAATTTCTTTTCAAAGTCTATGCCTTCTTGTTGTGAGTAGCCTTTACAAACCAGTCTAGATTTATTTCTTACTATTGTTCCTTCCTCATCCATTTTATTTCTAAAAACTCATTTATTTCCTATTACATTCTTGTTTTTAGGTCTTGGAACCAATTCCCAAGTGTTGTTTTTCTTTATCTATTCTAATTCTTCATGCATAACTTTAGTCCAAGATTCATCTCTACATGCATCATCAGTAGTCTTCGGTTCAACTTGAGAAATCAAACAAATCTCATCTCTTACTTTTGATCTAGTTGAAATTCCTCTATTTGCATCCCCAATTATTTTATCTTTAGGATGGTTTTTCTTAACATACCTCAGAGTCTTAGGAGTTTCAGTAAGCTTATTTGATTTATCTTTGATCTCATTATCAATTTCCAAAGGTTCTTCAAAATTTGCAGTGACCTCTTTAATCTCTGCAATCTTACCACAGTCATACATTCTCTTTTGAATCTAAAACCTTTCATCTATCCTCACATTATTGCTTTCAATGAACTTCCTCAATCTCAAATTAAACATTTATAGGCTTTTCTCTTAGTAGAATAACCAAGGAAGATACCTGCATCACTTCTAGCACCAAACTTCCCTATCTCATCATCTCTTTTGATATAGCATTTACTTCCAAATATTCTAAAATATTTTATAGTAGGAGTATGATTAAACTATAATTCATAAGGAGTCTTACTTGTACCTTCTCTAATATGAATTATGTTCAAGGTTTAAATAGCAGTAGCAACGGCTTCTCTCCAATGAACATGTGATACATTTCCTTCCAACAACATAGTCCTAGCAACATCTAATATTGTTATGTTCTTTGCTCTGCTATCCCATTCTATTGTGGTGTCCTAGGAGAAGATGTATGTCTATGTATTCCATTCTCTTTGCAATAGGTATTAAACAAGTCTGAAGTAAACTCACCACCTCTATCTGATCACAAACATTTTATCTTCAAGCCTGATTCATTATCAAATTTTGCTTTGAATATCTTGAATTTATCAAATGCCTCAGATTTCTCTCTTAAGTATGTAACCCACATCATCCTAGAAAAATCATCTATAGATAGTATAAAATACCTCTCACCATAGTAAGATCTTGTTCTTGTATGACCACCCAGATCTGTATGTACTAGATCCAACTTCGCTTTCACAGAGTAAGATTTTCTTTTAAAATTTATTCTAGTCTACTTCCCCATAACACACTCTCTACACATAATGTTAGGTGATTTCACAATCTTAGGTAGATCTCTTATTTCATTAGTCATACTTTCCTTCACAATATTATCAAAGTTAACATGACAAAATCTTCTATGTCATAGCCAACTGTCATCAACCTTTGCAATATTTAACAAGAAGCCTCAAATGTATTCAATTCAAATACATTACCTCTAGATTTAGTACTAGATGCGATCAAGTCTCTTGGCTTATTGATAGAACATTTACCATCATTAAATTTCAATTGATAACCCTTGTCCACTAGCTGTCCAACACTCAACAAATTATGCTTAAGTTCATCAACAAGCATTACATTAGCAGTATTAGTTTTTCCATCCAGAGAAATATATCCAAATCCAATGATAAGCTTAGGATTATTGTCACCAAATATTACAACACCACCATCATATCTTTTCAGACTAACAAAATTATTTTTATCTTCAGTCATATGATGTGAACAACCACTATCAGTAACCCATTCAAATTTCTTTTCAACACAACATACTAAGGTTTCTTCTTCATGTAAAGGTTCATCATCCTTAATAGCAATAAATCCAATATCATCATAGTCAATGGCTTCATCATCAGAAACACCTTCACTAGAATACTAATATTCTTTTTCTTTTAGATACTTAGATTTATAAAACTTAGGTTTATTCCTTGGAACCCTTGTAGGACATCTAGATGCAAAATAACCTATCTTATTGCATGAAAAACATTTCAAAGGTAACTTTCCTTCAAATTTAGCCTTACCTCTCTTTTCTCTTCTAGCAATCAAGGCCACAAATTCATCTAGCTTCCTTTCTTCTTCTTGTATATGTTCCCATTAATCAACATATTCTCCAATTTCTTATGTCAAGTCACTATTCTTGGTGCTTTCAATTCCTGATAAGGTCTTTTTGTTTCTATGCACGGTTGCCTTGAATGCTGACTCAACTTTAGGTAGATAATCTCACAATTTTGCGGCCTCAAAAGTAGACAGTTTCCCAATCAACATCTCTCTATTGAAGTTAGGTGTCAAAGGTATAATCTCTTCTATAGCTTGTACTTTAATCATGTATGCAGGTGTCAAGGATTTGAGAATTTTTTCAATCACTTCTTCCTCACTGTAAGTACCTCCAAAGTTCCTTATACCAATAACAACTTTAGTGATTCTCTATGAATATGCTCTAATGTTCTCATCATCTTTCATTTTAAATGTTTCCATCTTTGCCTTCCAGTTCTGTAACTTTTCCTATTTTGTAAACTTGTCTCCTTCATACAATGCTTCCAATCTTGTCCAAATTTATTGTGCATAATCTAAGTCTTTTACCTCTATGAATTCACCTTCATAAAGTGCATTGATCATTGCTTCTCTTGCAACCATGTTACATGAAAATAACTTCTTTTCATCTTCAATATCTTTATCTAATTCATCCTCAGCTTTCATCTGTTCTTTTCTTTTAGTAATCATCTAGTAGTTGATTCCCAAGCATAGCAAATGTGTTCTCATCTTGTTCTTCCAACTGTCAAAATTTTTTAGGATCAAGCTTCAAACTATCCATCCTATAGTAAGTCATCTTCAGGATCACCTCAAGTTGTTAAGATTTCTCTCTAAGGACCATTAGCTCTAATATCAATTATTAGGAATAACAATCCACCAACACAATTAAGAGGGGGGTTGAATCCGTTGTGAGACAAATTATTGAATATTAAACTTTATAAACCAAAACTTCACTTCAAATGATAACACAGTAAATGCCAACACAATAACACAAATCTTTGTTGTCGAGGAAACCCTGTTAAAGGTAAAAAAACCTCGATGGGAATTAGCACCCACAAATGATATACTGAGAGTATAGTATCCCTGTTAAAAGATTTAGCCCAGTTAGGAGCTTATTACAACATTGCCGTACATAGTCCTTGTTAAAGGACAGGCCCTGTTAGGAGTCAAGAGTAACAGTGGGCTCATTGCCTAGGCACACTTCCCAAAGAATTTTAAAGCCACCCTCAAGGATTTACAATCCAAACAAGTGTATATAGAAAATACACAATCCAGTGAACTATCTAATAGAAACTCTTTGCTTGGTCAATTCCAATGAAGTACAATAAATATATC
This sequence comes from Thuja plicata, assembly GCA_018584345.1. Classification (NCBI taxonomy): domain Eukaryota; kingdom Viridiplantae; phylum Streptophyta; class Pinopsida; order Cupressales; family Cupressaceae; genus Thuja; species Thuja plicata. The sequence goes on from MU224600.1 coordinate 3,781,836, forward strand.
CTCTACTCTACATCTAGTAGTCAATCAAGCTTCACATCTTCCTCTGTCAATCACCTTATCTTGATATACATTCACACACATACTCACATCTTTTCAAAAGAAAAGATCTCTCATATATACCATATTACAATATTTGATTAGGTCAGCCAATTAAGCTTTCCTAATATACAAATAAATATTTAACCCCTTGCTAAGATACACATGGTATCTAAAAAAAGTATACATCAATTACAATACATCATATATGGTCCAAGATCCACAATCCATGCTCGCAATCCGCAATACATGCTACATCTCTAAATTCGACCACAAATAGGTCTCCTCCAAAATACATGCAACAGATGACATTATCATCACTCATACGACTTTTGACCCATCACAAACATTCATGAACATGTCTTCTTTCATCCCTTAAGATCTCATAACCTGAATCATCATTGCCTGTAAGATATACTCAAAACATAGAGACTCGCTCTATCAATCATCACTGTCATAGTCCAGAAACTAGTCTTTACCAAAACATATGTAACTCATCCAATATGAAATATTAAGCCAAGAAACCTTAGAAATATTATCAACATACATCCTTATTTGTATTCCCATCTTCACTAATTTTGATTCAACCATACAATATCCATACACTTTTGTTGGTCATCATACAACAGTAATAACCAGACTATTCTTCTTCCACAAAAACATATGTTGACATCAGTGAAAAAGCATGAATGCCATCAACATTAGCAGTATCCAATTTCAATATCATCCAATAGGTTTTGGCTACTATTATGGAACTACTAAAACCCTCCAAAAGGAATTAATTTTCAATAGATATGCAAATAAGTCAAACATTTACTAGTTTTTCTGATTCTTATGCAAGCATTCCACAGAGGTTGTTAAAGGAAAACTTGGTAACTCTTCTAAAATTTTGACCCTTCTTGATAATTTCCCATACCCTTGATGGTATGATGGGTCTAAATAATTTTTATACCATCATTTTCCTAGCCATAAAATTGAGCATTGTGTGCATCTTCAAGATCTTGTTTAAGAACACATAGATAGTGGTTTCATCTGAGTGTACAAAATAAAATCAAAGGAAAACAAATCCATTGATAGATAAAATAGTGAATTAAATATCTACACCAATCATTTTCCACCACATTCATCAAATTTTATGATGACATATTTTCCATCTCCTCCTTCATTAAGTAATAGTTTGTATGTTAACATGATGACCATCACTTCTATTTTGCCACTTTCAAGGAGGGTCCACAAAATGAGCATTACTTTTACCCCTTTCGATGATCCATATAATGGAGAGCCTTCCATCCTTTATTTCTAGGTGTTAATCAATGGTGTCTCTATTATGGTCATCTTGGTTGACCCTACATGCCATATTGGTCTTATCACTAAGGAGGTACTCTTTGTCAATGACTTGAACTATATGAAAAATGACAAGTGTGTCACCACTATTAGAACACATAATGGACTGCCACTTCACCCTTTGGGGTCAACCAACTTGATTGTATAATTAGGACCCAATGAATTATTCTTAAGCTTTTTGTAATTCTTGATTCAAACCTCTTCAAGGTCAAATTGGGTATCCCCCTAGTTGGCCCCTATGGGATTCACCCCCTTAATTATGTAAAAATTCTTAAAGTTTCTTCACAAGGGCACTATTCACATGATCTAAGATATTAGTTATTTATCATTTTTATCTCATGGGTTATTTTGTCTTGATCATTTTTGGCCTACTCCAATAGGGCCCCTACATCCTCATTAGGATGTGTCATTCCATTCTTATTAAAAATATAAGGCCCAAAAACTAAAATTTAAATCTATAACACTTATTCCCGCTTCTTATGCTCAACCATCTCATGATACTTAGCATTCTTCATCCTCTATCCATTCTTCATTGGGGGCTTAGGGTAATTTCATTCCCCATGGGAAGCCTCTTCATTCACCGCAGGTCTCGCAAACTCGATGATGCCCTTTTTCCTCTGTCTAGATCAAAATGGAAATGAACCCATGCTACCAATTTTTTTAGGTGCATCCTTAGTTCCTCTTGCTTCCCACAAGGTAGAAAGGGGAAGGGAACCCATGACTAAGATGGTAATATCTATGTCAATGCCACCTCCTACTCTATTGTTGGGGAACTCTTCTTTGGTAGAAATGACATCGACAACCTCTCCCATGGAGAAACATGCTACTGGATCCCTGCAAGATTCTCAGCCTAGCTTGCATTTACATCAAAATCAACTTGTTCATGAGAATAAGCATCACCCTTAGGAGAGGTACTTAGCACATAAGAATTCCATGATAGTGGAGGGTGCATCTTCTAAGCTCATAACTACTACTTCCAATTCCACTCCCAACCCTGCTCTCACCTCCATTTTAGTTGCTCCAACCTTTTGTTCTATAAATTCCTCCATCTCACTTACCCCTATACCAAAATCAATAATTTGGTCTTTCACCAATCTTGTCCAATTTTTTACCTCTCCCTCGTAGGATTCACTTCTCATCATTGCCTTACTAGATTTCTCACCATTCACCAGATTGGTGAACATGCTACATACTTGGGTAGAATCCATCATAGTGATGTATGCCCAACATGCACCATCTCCATCTCATAATTTTCATGTCATCTTTCCTAATGTCCTCAAGGAACCCATAGTGGATTTTAGATCTTCACCTCCATCATTCAGAAGTAATTTCAAGTAGGGCCCTATGTCATAGTTCCATTGTTGCTATTTCGCTTTGGTGGATCCACTTTCTATCTTAGTTATCATAGTGGATCAAGACCTATATTGTTTTGAGTTCGTTCACTCCTTTTGTAGAAGTTTATGGGGCATATTATACATATTCACCTCAACATAGGTCACCTCCAATCTATGAGTATTTCTTTTTTGACATTCTTGAGAAAATTTCAGTGTTGACAATGATATTTGCATGATCCCTCTCAGTCACCTCAATCAAGTTATTAGATGAGAGTATTGAGGTTTCCTCATCCTTTTCTCTAGCTATTGGTTGGAACACTAGGACTTCCATTAAAACCATACCATTGGTATCCTAACCTCCCTCCCCATAGGATCAAGATTGAGAGGACAATTATATGTTGGTCATGAACAAACTATGAATGTAGTACCCTCTTCTACATCTATAGATTTGAGTGTGCTTTCTTGTGTTCTCCAGTGATTTTATTTTAGTGTTGTTACCTCCTAGAGGACCCTTTTAATCTATTGGTACCTGGAAATAGGATGTTTTTTATTGATCATCTTCTTTTATGTGTGTTTTATTAAGCTATTTGTTATATATTTGACTTTCCACACTTAGGGATGATGCAAAGTGTTGGAGGCGTTTAGCTCCCCTTCCATGTTGACCCAATTTTTTATTTTTATTTTTCTTTATATGCTATTATTAATAGTTGATCCATGATTGATAGTGATTAAATATCCCCTGGGACGTATGTCATTCTTATGGGTTCTAATTCCAATCCATTAGATCCCCTATCTATGTGTAGATGTTGTCGAGATCACATGTCACCTATTGTGGGGTGACATTCTATGACAACATCTTGTATGTTGACATGCCAGAATGTATTTACTCTCATTAGAATGTCTCATTCCCCCCTTTCAATAGCATGGGCAATCCTAATGGGAGGCTATTTCTATATTATCTTATTGTGTTTTATCTAACATCTCATGTTGTCTCTACATCACAGGCTTTTCTCACAAAATTCAATTTTTCCGATCTTTATGTCTATCTTTGTTGGGGCCAATCCACAATCGCATTTTCCTCTATGGAGGCCAATCTACTATCTCATCAAATATCAACCTATTGTACTCATATATATCTTTTTCTACATATACTGAGGTGATCTAAGTCACCCTACCACAAGTCTATCTATCTTTTTCTTCATGTGTCATCACATGTCTAAGCTTCCCTATCACATGCCTATCTATTACTTACTACACATGTTGATGCACTATCAAAATTGTCCAATCATATGGCTATCTATCATAATAAAAATTTCCACCTATATTAGCATACCATCGATAATCTTTGTCTATAGGTTGTCTTCATCATATAGCACACCTATATGTAGCTTGTGTGCTAGATGCATCTCAATGACAATTTAGGACTCCTATCTAGGGGAAACCCTAGGTGAATAAATTCCTCACAAATAAGTTAGGTAAGTTTAATTAATTTAGCTCAAATCTCTCTCATCATGATATTCTCACTAAAGTAGGGGCAAAATGTAGTATCACAAATTTGTACCCCAGTGTCATCACATAGCCCCTATAGAGAACAAAATAACTTGTCACCTCATTGCACTGTGGATCATGCAATGCTAAAAACCCTCTCATCAAGATGAGGAAATCAACATGTTGGTAACTCTAGGTCCTTTATGGCTGGTATCTCTAGGCCTTCTCCAATACCTCATTGGTTAATGAGATCCCACAGGAACGTAGGAGGAATCTATGTGGTTGGTACACCCAAGTCCACATATCCATACTTATCTTTAACAATTTTTTAAATCCCATTAATTATATTTATTTCATCACTTGATTATGGACTCTGCAATGGATTACCCTAGTGGCCCCTTTGTGCCCCAGTCCCCACATTAAGAGCCACTCCCAAGGTTGGCTTCACACCCACTCAAACATTCATACACTTATTAGTACAATGAGATCACACATATCCACACACACATGGAGGGTTTTTGGCATGTCCCTTGGTAATATTATTATAACCATCTCAACCATGCGGGAGTAAATTCAATAGTTCCCATGTGCATTCACAAGTGCCAATTCACAATCACAAGCATGTTTATACTCATATGTGACTTCATTAAGGTAGGGGCTCGGAAAATATACATAAAGCATTTATGGGCTTTCAATAAACATTAAATGACTACTTTAATGCAATTCAAAAAAGGTACATGAAACAAATACACGATAAGACCCAAAATTTGAATCATGACATGCCAAGTCCAAATTTCACAAAAAATTCAAATTTCAAAACTCAAGAAAGTACAAAAACTCATTTGTTCTCATGTCATATCAAATCCAAAAATTCTTTTAAATCATCCAAAAACCAAAATAAGAAATCTCCAACCACAAATTAAGACAAAAACCCTCATTCCCAATCAATGCAAACAAAATAACAAGCAAACTCCAAAATATTTTCCATAAATCTCTGAATTGCTTCAATAGAAAAGAAAAATTAAGCCTAAAGATTGATTTCAATCATTTTAAAATGGATTAAAACCAAGAATTGAAGGGATTAAGTAAGAATACCTTCCAAAGACCAAGAAAACCCTCCAAACCCTTGGAAAATGAAACAGTCTCCACAAAATGGGATGAAATTCAGAGGCCAAGTAGAATTTGACCCAAGGAATCAAATAAAAAAAGAAAAGTTCCCACAAATATCCAATCTCTAAAAATTTCCCTCTAGATCAAATTCAAATTTCATATATGTTTTTTGAAGAGAAAACCCCAAATTCATATAAAATCAAGTTATCAAAATGAAGTAGAAAAGTCACTTGCCCAAAATGTCTTAAACTTGAAATAAAATATAAATCCTCAATAATAATAATATTTCATCAACAATCAAATAAATATGAATCCCTCCAATTAAAATTATTGGCAAGTGGCTCATTCAGGAGTGTATAAGGGTTGTTAATTATGGAAACACTACAGTTATGCATGGTCGCTTGGAGTGGAACATAGTTTTGGTGTTAAGGTTTTCTAAAAATGACTAAGTCCAGGAAGCAGTTTACTGAGTACAGGTGTACAGTTTTGGGCAGCGAGCACTATATATGATGAACTATGTCATGTGAGCTTAGAGGAAGGTATTTTGGGATATGGTAGACCTTTAGTTAAGGTCACTTGATTTTTGGAGTTCAGAGATGAAAGTTACAGATGATTGAAGTCATGAGAAGACAATGTAGCAGCGAAACAGAGCAGTTGAATAGTCGCAATGATTAAAGGAGTGTAACATGAAATCCAATCATGCTAAGTTGGATTTTGATTAGGTCTTGCCCTAATTTTGGTAATGTATGATCGTTGACTTTGTATTTTAATTTTGGATAAGAGTTTATCACATTTTGTGATGTATTTGGGAGCCGACTGAGTATGAGATACAGTATATATATGGAAAGGTTTTGAGAAGAAAACTATGGATATTGTATGATTGGATGAATGGATGCATTGTGATGTTAGAATTAGACAAAAGGTGATGCAAGCTACAACTGGAACTAATTAAGCACAATAGATGCATGTATAAGTTCATTTTGATAAAGCATTATAACAGAGACAAATTTCTGATTGTAAGAGCAGTGTGCTCAGTGTTTACCCCTAACAAGTTTTATATTCCTTTAACATGGAAATGTACTAATGTAATATTCATCTCCTAACAGGGCTAAGCCTCCTAACAGAGACACAATACTTTTAGTGCATATTTTTGGGTATCATCCCCACCGGGGTTTTCCCTTTGCCAGGTTTTCCTCGTGAAAAAATATATAGTTTTATGAGTTATGTATTTTGTATTTATGTTGCTTTCAATTCAGTAACTATTTTGTTAAGCTAGAAATTTCTAAGTTTATTTTTAAAGTGTTGTAATACTTATTCACCCCCCTCTCAATATTACTTGATCCTAACAATTGGTATCAGTTCTTTTGTCCCTTAGAGAAAAAGCCTAATAACCTAAGGAAGATCAAGATGGACTTTGAAAGTTTGGAAGAGAACTTTGAAGTAGCACTTAAAGACCTTGATAAGGCTAAAGCTGCAAATGGTGATTTGAAATTCAAATTGAGAAGAGTAGAAGGTTTCATCAAGAAACTCAAGGAACAACTTGAACTTTCCATAAATCAAAGACAAGATCTTATGGAAAAGATAAAATAAGATTCAGATAATGATTCATCATATCAAGTCAAATAGATTGAACAAGAAAAAGATGCATTGAATCAGGAACATGAAACCACTTCTATTCAGATGGCTAAAGAAATTCAGAAAGAAAACTATGAAAGAACCAAAGTTGAAGAAATCCTAAAGAATGCAAATGTTCAAATGGGAAAAATGCATATTGAACTTGATAACTACAGAACCAAGTATCATGAAATAGAAAAATATAATCAAATGATAAAAGGAGAACTTGTTGAGGATAATAAACACATTGAAAAACTTCATATGAGCACTGACAAGATTGATGAACAGAGAGAGATAGAAACCTAAAGGAGACATCAAGGATTTGGCTTCAATAAATTTGAATGTTCTAAATCTCAAGAACCAAAATCTGAAGAAAAGATATATGAAGAAAGACCTATACAAGAAGAGCTTAGGAATCATTTTAGAAATTTTAGAGGTAGATGCTTTGGATGAAACAAATTTGGTCACATGAAGAGGGATTGCAGAGGTAAAATTCCTTATAAACCCTTTTCTAGTTATTGTTTCAATTGCTATGAATATGGACACAAGAAGACAAAATGTAGGAAGCCTGATCAGTCCTACACTAAGCAAGATTGCATTATAGAAGAAACAATAGCTAAGATCACATGTTACAAGTGCAAAAACTTTGGGCACATCGCAAAGTATTGCAAGTTGCAGATTAATTAGAACAAATCATCTCCTACATGCTACAAATGTAACAATCAAGGACATATAGAAATTTTTTGCAAGTATAATGGATCTATAGGTAACATAAGGCCACCACCTATTATTATAAATAAAAATGTTGGTGATGTTGGAAAAAGTATGGCAGAATACATGGAAGATTTTGACAATCAATTTGTAAAAGAAAGTGGTAAAGTTTGGAAAGTGAAGGAGCCGAGTGAGCCTAAGGTTCAGGGAGATTCAGTAGTTGCTACTATACCTTCTCCTTATGCTGTTACATCGGCCTAGATGGCCAAGCATGGCCTTAGGGGGAGCTTTGGAGAAATACATAGAAAACCATCCAACCCATGTTTATGTGGAATAAGTTTTTGCGAGCTTATGGAGAGTATGTATGATTGGTATGAAATGCCTATTTGAGATGACACAGATATACACACTATATCTTGTGATTGTTAGATTGATGATCTACTAGATCATTGCAGACTTGAGTTTATTGGGAACTATGTTGTTCTTATCATAGTGACATATAAGGGTAATCAAAAGAACTTATCTAATCCCTATTTGAAGAGCAAAGTTGAAGAGAAGTGATTTGAGAAAGAAGGACTAAAGAAGCTAGGGCATTTGCAATTGATTGAAGCATGAATTCACAAATTCAATGAACAAAAGGTTAGAATACTTGTGAGTATTTGGATATGGATACTCCTATGATTTTTGATGTAAATGAGAGGCCTAGATACAAATTCAAGATTCATCCTTGCAAATAAACTAAGGATGACCCTAAAGGCGCGTTTTCTCAAATTCCCTATGGAGTTCTAGATGTCGAGGATATTAGGGCATATATCCACTACAAGTATGAGTCTTTCAAAGACTTTGAGATCTACAAGAAATGAAAGACATGATTAAATAGGATGGAAAATGGAAGGATGAGTTCGCTCATATTGAGAATCTCAATGTGATGAAAATGACAGAAATGCATGAGTTTGACGAAGAAGAATGGTTCAAGATCATTTTGAGTAGAGTGAATAACCAATTCATTTGGATTGGTGGGCATCTTGTAAATATTTGTAGTGAGTTGATCCATGACATTACTGGTCTAGATAACTCTAGAGTCATCCCTGTAGTAGAGAAGAATACCAAGAAACAAGTGAAAACCCTAACCCGCTCTAAGTGGGATGAGTGAGAGATGACATTGGCTGACATCTTCCAGCAAGATGTTAGACTAGTTGTGATGATATTGGGATACAAACTTCATTATAGAATCCGACCAAATTTAGTATCTACTAGTGTTATAATGATGGCGTATAAGATGGTGAAGGAGAAAGTGAAGTATAACCTTTGTGAAGTTCTAGCACAACAATTCATGGATAATGTAAGGCAGATTAAGAGAGACAAATCCAAGGCATTTAGATTTGGATCATTGTTGATATAATGTATATACACATTGTACATAAATTCCCTGGTATGCATGTAAGAGCTTGGAGAGAAAATGAACCTACTGGATTACAAGTATCAAACAACTATAGGAGACAAAACAGTGACTGGGTAGATGAAGAATTATTTGGTATGATCAAAATCTTGCAGAGACAAAAGAAAGAAAGAAAGAAAGAAAGAAAGAAAGAAAGAAAGAGGATACAAGAGGAAATGGTAGAGAAATACAAGGATACAATCTATTTCATGGTTGAAATTAATTGTGTTTTCTTTGAGGTAGTGGACCCTAGAGTAAAATGGTGTTACCCTATGGGGTATGAGGTTAGTTTAGAGATCTTAACAATGCAAGTTAATTATATATTATCTTCATAGATTGATCCATCAAAAGAGTTATGGGGTACTTATGAATAAAAATCTTATAAGTCTAGAGAGGAACAGACAAGAACAACTAGGAGAAAGAAAATTGAGAATGTTGTAGATGATCTAGCAAAAAAGGTTGGTATCTGTAGAGAAGAGATGAAGGAAATAAGGAGAAAGATGACTGAAAGTACATCTAGAGTGGCAAGCTTTTCCCCTACAACTCTTCCACCTCTAGGAATTGAGAAGACTTCTAGTCCACCCCCTATTGTGGTAGAAGTGCCTATGAAGACATTGCAGATAGTGGAAGTCAACAAAGACCCCTGCAAAGAGGACAAGGTCCTCCAAATATAATTCACCACCAAAGAGACAAAGAACTGAAGTACAAAATAACAAAGAAGAAGAAAAGGAAGTTGAAGTAAAGAAGGTAGAAGAGAAGAAAATAGAGACCAGAAAACTATGGAAACCAAATCTATAGATACTGACGAAGAGAATCATAGATCAAGAAAAACTCAATCATCTACCTAAATACTATGACATGTATGATGAAAAAGATAAGACTAGGATTGAAGACTTTTTCATAGATCATATGTTTGCATTTAAGAAGAACCTAATTGAAATAGAAGGTAGTATCCCGAAGGAACTATTTGAGAAATTGGAGATTAGGAAACGGTTAACACTAACTAAGGATGAATAGATTAGAGTGAAAGCAATTGATGACATGCTTCCAGTCATATCTTATGATGAACATGAAAGAATTCTGAAAGCAATAAAACCATTTTAATAACTAAAGCAAGATTGATAAAAATAATGGGAAGGAAGTATGATGAGGTTATTGAGGATACACACAAGGCCATTGACAAGATCCTAATGGAAAATGAACCTGAAAAGTCTTCACCTGCTAAACCTAAGGCTACTAAGCCTAAATCTATCCTAAGGGGAGTGTCCTCCAAGTCTACAGTAATCAACATTGATTCATCGAAGGCAGGGATAACTTTAAGGAACCCCCCCCTCCCAAAATTCATAAAATTGTGGCGAATCACATGTCATTTGGGTGAAAAAATTTAATAGTGTTGGCGAATTATGCGTCAATCAATGGATATTTGGTGGCAAATTTTTTAATAGTTTAGCCAATTTTTATAAAATAATGGCGATTATAATTTTTGTTATTAATAAAATTATTAATATTGATGGCGAATTATGTTTTGAAATATGGATATTGGTTGGCGAATATTTTAATAACTGATACCTTTTTTATAAAAAAATGGCGAAATTATTTTCCAAATAATTGAATTAATTTATTTGTTATGGCGAATGGTTTTCAGAAAGTTATAGTTGGTATGGCTATTTTCAAAAGATGGGAAATAAGTTAAATGTTAAATGTATTATTTGAGAACTCAGACCGTCTGATGATCCAAGATCAATGGCTGAGGTTTAATTTCGGCCAACATTTCTTGAATGAAGAAGAATTGTTGAGGTAGTCACCAGAATGTTGACATGTATCAGGGTAAGTTGTCTGCGGAGTACAGTGTACCCAGAAAGAATTAAATGCCATGTCAGTGTTTAATTACAATTGGCCTTTTCGGCATGTACTTGCAGTTATGTTCAAGATTTGAGAATATTTGCTAATTTA
>MU224600.1:3792963-3817753 GCA_018584345.1 Thuja plicata
TATGACTATTTTATAAAATCTGGGCGAACCGGTCAACTAGTATACGGTGTTTTTTTTTTCCAATTTCTATAGCCCGATCGGGACATATTCGCCAATTGGCGAATAATCGCCACTAAAAAAATCCCTGATCAAAGGATGGAGAAGATGATAGTTAGTTTGTTAGTATAGTAAAGCAACCTGATTTCTTTGTTGCTGGTGTGCTTGTGACTTTGGACACCTCGCTACATACTAATGACCCTTTTGAAGGAAATATTGATATTGTACCTGATGTTGATATAAGTGATGGAAAAGATATAGATAAACCTACTGAGGAAGATCCCTCTAAAAGTGGGCAGCAACCGGGCATTGTTGAGGCTGAGAAGAAACCTGAGATTAAGGATGAAGTAAAAATAAGAAACAATTTCACATATTTCTTCAACCTTGTTGTTGGAAAGTGGAGACACAACATTGAATACTGATGTGGAGAGCATGGACAAAGATGAGTTAATGAAGCTATCCTACATAGCTTTGCTAAAGAAAAAGAGAGATCGGAGCAGAAAACTGAGAATAGGTCAAGGGTATTGGGAAGGGAAGTTGACACTATAAACAAACTCCTACCTATACCTTTTACTTTCCAAGGAAAGGATACAACAAAGAACCTGAACACAACATTAGATGACTTTGATAGTCACTTTGAGTCTCTAGAGAAGATCATAGAAGCAAAATCTAAGCAGACTTTTTTGGCGAAGAAGCTAGAGGAAGTATACAAGTCTATTGCATGGGACTTGGGCATACTGGGAAATATTGTTTCTGAAGCAAAGGCTTGTGTGGAACATGGAAGGAAGCTATAAAATTATTGTGTAAATCCTATCAGACAACTTCAGAACATTGAGGACATTATAGCACATGATAGGAAGACACTAGGCAAGCTAGTACATAGTTGTGAGACCTCCTCACACACTATTTTAGAGCTAGACAAAGAAGTGTCCAGACTACTAGACAAGATAAGTGTGTTGGAAATAGAGAAAGGGAATTTTATGGGAAGATTTGGTGTTTTGAAAAGTTTGATCACTCCTAAGCTATCAATTCTTGAGATACACCTTTCTGACATGGAGAAAACAACAAAGGCCCTCACAAAAAACATGCCTACTAAGTTGAAGGGAGCAGAGACATCATCATTTGCGCTGAATGGACTAATCCATGTGGGTCAAATTTTGGTAAAGACCTAGGATAAAGAGGCAAAGATCTTGGAAAGCTATTTCCAAGATGTACTACACATGGTCTAAAAATTTTGGTGAGCAACTGTACAATTTTTCTATATATACTACATTTTTGTGTACACCTTTGCCATTGATGTTAAAGGGGGGGTAGTAGATATGAAAATTGAATAGAGGAAAGATAGAAAATATAATTTGGAACTAGTAGAGGAGATATAGAAGAAATAATATACATGTAAAGTAGAGTATGTACTTAGTCATTATTTTGGTATTGAGAACTTAGTCATTTTTCACTAAGTGTTACCATCAATGCCAAAGGGAGAGATTGTTGGAAAGTGGCTCATTCATGAGTGTATAAGGGTTTTCATTTATTGAAACACTATATTTATGTATGGCTTCTTGGAGTGGAACACAATTTTGGTGTTAAGGTTTTGTAAAAATGACTAAGTCCAGGAAGTAATTTACTGAGTACACAGGAGTACAGTTCTGGGCAGCGAGATCTATATATGATGAAATATCTCATGCAATCTTAGAGGAAGGTATTTTGGGATATGGTTTACCTTTAGTTAAGGTCTCTTGAGTTTTGGAGTTCAGAGATGAAAGTGACAGATGATTGAAGTCATGTGAAGATAATGTAGCATCGAGACAAAGCAGTTTAATAGTCATGATGATTAAAGGAGTGTAACATGGAATCAAATCATGATAAGTTGGATTTGGATTAGGTCTTACCCTAATTTGGGTAATGTATGATCACCGACTTTGTATTTGATTTTTGGATAAGATTTGTGTTGACCTACTGAGAGGGGGGTGAATCAGACAAATCAAAACTTAAACACTTAAAAATAAACTCTCTGATTCCCTCGGTAATACTGAATATAGTAAAAACATATTCACCAATCAAATTAATAACTAGAAAAATGATACATCTCATATATGTAAATCAATAATTCAAACTTAAAAACATCAGATTAACTCAGATAACTCCAGTTATAACTCGATTGACACTAGATTTAACGAGGAAGCCCATTTTGGGAAAAACCTTTGTGGGAATTATAACCCACAATAAAAATGTACCCTTATAAAGTACACTCGGTTAATAACATATCTTGTTAAAGATTAAAAACACATTTTATAAATGTGACCATGTTAGGGGATTTACCTCAGATCTATTAAGATCTTCACCCTGTTAGGAGTGGTCTTGTTAGAGGTCATTAAACACTCTTTTGGAATGTCACCTAAGTCTAGGTTTTACAAATAGGACTATTAAATCTACTCGGTTCAGAGATTTCTATGTTACAAATATTAATAAGCAACAATAAACTTTGATCTATAAATATAGCAACTACATTTTCTTTTGTCATATCCTTTATGCTCAATTGAATAATGACATCACATACTCCATTGATCTCTTTCTCAGACTATAGATTCTTCAATCTCTGTTTCTCTATTTTTCTTGATAAATGTTATTTTTCAGCTTCTTCCTCTTCTCAGTTCATTTCACTAGCAACTATATTTTGTTCATATTTCTCTTTCTTTATATAGACATACTTTTGCCTCTTAATCTCCTTAATTTGATTTTCCATCATTTTCTCTCTGTTATTCGATCATCTTCTTCAAAATTCACAACTCGGTAAACCATTTCACTTTTGCCTATGAGCTTGTACTTTTCTTGGAACTCTCACAATTCAGTTAAACCACTTGATATTCACCTTAGTTCTTCTTATTGAATTTACTCATTTGTAGATCTTCTAAAAATTATCATTTAATTCATTTCCTCATCCATATCATCATCGCTTCGCATTAAATTTGATCTTATCATCATTTACAATCAATATCTTGTACTTGGTAAAACTTGCTTTGCAACTCGGTAACTGACTTCATTCATTGCTCGGTGTCTAACTCATCTTCAGTGCTTGGTGCTTGGCTTTCACTCGGTGTTCAGAACTGTAACCAACTCACATAACATTCTACCAACTGACTCTATCTATCTCGGTAAAGTAACTCTTTCAGTCATAACTTTAACTCTTTGTAGTTTTCGACTTGATCAATCAATTTTACCGATTTGATAACATCAAATATATAGTAGAAAACAACTATATCATCATTAATTCATCATTGTATGATCTATATTTTTCACCCATTTAACTTCTCCTCTTAAGATATGATAACATAATAAAAATTAATTAATCAATTGCTTGACATCAATGACAAAACACCAACTGATCTAACCATTTATACAATCATGATACTCAGTATCACTCGATCTTCATCATCTCCATTAGATATTCATCACTTGATCAACAATATCCCTCTTTGGCATTGATGACAACCATTATAAAAATGTTATAGAAATTGATGATGGCAACTCTCAAATACATAATTGTACTCCCTCTGAGTTGATATTTTTGTTTCCACTTCAACATCTCTGATCTGAATCTTCCTCTTGGATAAATTTTTTGTTTCTGTAGCATACATTCTGATTCTCCTTCATGAGTAAATATTAGCAATTCATTCTCTCAATTCATCAATATCTCCCTTAAGGATAAATGTCATCAATTTATTCTCTCCCTCTTTGACAACAATGCCAAAAAGTCATACTCCTGAAAACTTGTTCCAGTAGTGGATTATACCTTACATGTACTCATAAATAATTGCATAAAAAAATCTTTTCACAACTTTAGGAATCACCTAAAGTATCTCATACTAACATCAATTCAAAAATAGATATTCTAATGAAATATAGAATTGATGCAGCATGCCTCATGCTCTTTAGTGAACATTTAATAGGGGAAGAACCTCTAATTTACCTATAAGATACTTAGAAGCATCTTTAGGTAGTGGCTTTGTAAATATATCATCCAATTGTTCTTTTGAATTCACATATTCCAATCTCGCATTCTTCTCTTGAACTTTTTATCTCAAGTAGTGATACTTGATAGAAATGTGCTCGATCTTTGAATGCATAACCGGGTTCTTTGATATATTAATAGCACTTTTATTATCACAGAAAATAGTAACCGGATTTGTGATCTCTTCTTGCATACCTTCAAGTAATTGTTTAATCCATACTATATTTGCACAATTCATAGAAACAACAACATATTCAGCCTTGATAGTAGATTGTGAAATGCAACTTTGTTTCTTGCTCAACCATGTAACCAATATTTTACCTAGAAAGAATACGCCTCCACTAGTACTTTTCCTTTCATCAAAGTTTCTAGCACAATCTACATTAGTGTAGACTTGCAGATCAAAAGTAACTCCTTTTTTGTATAATAAACCAAATTCTTCTGTGTCTTTCAAATGTCTCAAAATTCTTTTTACTGCAGACATATTTGTTTCCTTCAGATTAGAAGAAAATATTGCAACAATTCCAACAATGTGTGTTATATCAGGTCTGTTGTGAAAAACATACTGCAATTTACCAATCATGGATCAATAAAGAGTATTATCCACCTCTTGTGTTTCATCCTCTTTAGATAATTTACATCCAGTAACCATAGGTGTTACAACATGATTTGAATCTTCCATACCAAAAATTTTAAGGATCTCTTTGATATACTTGGCTTGTGTAATGTCGATCCCTCCAGTAACTTGTTGTATTTGTAGACCTAGAAAGAACTTAATCTCTCCAATCATTGACATTTCAAACTCTTTTCTCATTTCATCAGCAAATCCTTTACATAAAGTGTCATTTCCTCCAAATATAATATCATCAACAAAAATTTCAGTAATCAAAACTTTATTATCAATGTCACATTTCAAGTAAACATTATTGTTATCACTTGTTCTTTGAAATCATATTTTGATTAGATAAGAGTGCAATATCTCATACCATGCTCGGGGTGATTATTTCAAACCATCTAAATCTTTATGTAACTTACATACCTTGTTCTTGTTTGTGTTCTTAATGAATCCTTCAAGTTGCTCAATGTATACTTATTCTTCAAGTATCCCATTAAGAAATGCAGACTTAACATCCATCTGATATACCTTGAATCCTTTGTAAGCAGCATAAGCTATAATTATTCTAACTTCTTCTAATCTAGAAAAAGGTGCAAAATTATGTCCATAGTCAATACCCTCTTCTTGTCCATAACCTTTGCAAACCAATCTAGCTTTATTTTTGATAACTTCTCCATGCTCATTCAGTTTGTTTCTAAAAATCCATTTAGTACCAATAACATTTTTGTCTTTGGGCTTGGGTACTAATGTCCATGTCTTGTTCTTCTCAATTCGATCATACTCTTCTTTCATTGCTTTCATCCAATATTCATTATCTAGTGCCTCTTTAACTTCCTTAGGCTCAAATGTATATATCAAACATGTATTGTCTCTTACCTTGCTTCTGGTCATCACTTCAGCATCCTTATTTCCAATAATCTTTCTCGGGGAATGGTGCCTTCTCACATACTTTACCAAAATAGGCTTGATAGCTCTCATTTCTTCAATATCAACATTTGGTTGTGCAACTCCTTATTCATCTTCCTCCTTGGTAGGTGCTCTTGGTAAGGTATCAAGAGCATCAGGTTGAACATATACAAACTTCTCATAATCTTCAGGTTCCTTATTTCTATCTTCATCATTCCTTTCTGCAAATTCATCAATTCTTACATTTGCACTTTCCACCATCTTGTTAGTAACTTTGTTCAAACATTTTTAAGCTTTAATCCTTCTACAATATCCTAAGAATACTCCTTCTTCTCCTTTTGAATCAAACTTTCATTCTCTAGAATCTTTCATAATATAGCATTTTCTCCCAAAATGTTTAAAGTAACTGACATTAGGTTTGTGTTCATACCAGATTTCATAAGGTGTCTTGTTGGTACCTTTCTTCATTTGTACTCGGTTCAATGTATAAACAACAGTACTTGTAGCTTCTCTCCAAAATTTCTGTGAAACTCCCTTTTCAATCATCAGTGTCCTAACACAATCAACAATAGATCTATTTCTTCTCTCAACAATCCCATTTTGTTGTGGTGTCCTCGGTGCTGACAACTGTCTCTTAATTCCATTCTCATTACAAAACAATGTAAACTCTATTGGAATTAATGGGAAGTGTGTAGTGAGAGGGGAGGGGTGAATCAGTACCTCTAAAACTTTTGTATCCTTTAATCAATTAACCTTTGTAATCAATTGTATATCCATTCAATCTGATCTATACTATCTTGATGTGAGTTATATATATTCATAACATTAACATACATGTGAACGTTCATAGAAACATTCATGAAAGTAATTTGACACATAACACAAGATATGATATCGTAGAAAACTTCTATTAGGAAGTAAAAACTGTAGTGGGGATGGCACCCACAAAACCTTCACTATCTGTAGATTGGAAGGTGTCAGTTAAGGCTTACAATTTGATCACTTCTGATGATCTACCCTGTTAAGAGTATCGGTGGAGACCTATTAAATTCTACTCAGTTAAGAGCTTTAGCAACACTATTGAGTGTGCACTCGATTAAGAGATTTGTAGTTGGATTGTTAAATCCACCTTCCTTGAAAGGATTTTTACACTTTGCTCCACTTTTTAGAATGATAGAAATTAAAAATTGACCTGGTAAATGCAATCTCCTATTGCTGATACAGATCCAATTTAGTTTACATGAAAAATATTATCACCTGATTTTGATTGAATAATACCTCTGATTCTTGGTATCCTCTGTTCTTGGTTCTGATAACTAAATTCACCTTTTGTTATTCTGGTTCTTGAAACTTTCAATCTAATCGATAGATGTGCTAGTTGGATTCATTCATAGTCTCCTCTCTCTTCACATCCTTTTTTCATCAATGTATAATGAATGATTGCATCATCTATTTATAAGATGGATTGACATCATCAAGTTTTAAAAAAACAATGTTAACTCTAAGATTGGGTTTACAACTTGTACCTAGATCTCCTAGTCTATGTGTTTTAAATCAGTTAGACTGATTAAATCACTTACATTCATGTTCCTTGTCCCTAAAGAAATGGACTTAAAAACAAATCAATATCCTATAAATAGAATAAGCTTTCTTTATCTGACGTGGAAGTCAGATCCACTTTTTGCGGGTTGCAACTGACTTTCAGTTTCTGTCTGTCAGTTATGCTCTTACTATCTTTTAATTTTGTTTTGTTAGTTTCTCTTTAACTATCTCATTGGTTTGCACTATATTCTGCATGTCGGGTTCCTCGGGTACCTCTTTATCTTTTTATCTTTGCATTTTCAGTTTACACACTAAGTTGTGTCATCGGTTCTCTTTACACTTAGTCATCTTCTATGATCTCTTTCTATTTGATCTTCGGTTTGCTTTGTCCTGTCTTTCTGTGTATGCTTATCAAAAGTGTTGTTTGCATACTAATGGCAAATTAATGTCATCAATCTCCCCCTTTGACATTAGCATCAAAACCTGATATGTGGAAAATACTAACAAAATGTTAAGTATATACAACACATATAATCCTAAGTCATTTTAATGACTCCCCCTATGTATATGTTGATATAACTATACATATGATATCTTTCCTTATACATATCATTTTCCCATATGGATATACATATACATATTTACCATTTGAATATATTTCCCATCTGAATGAATGAATACATATCATTTTCCCCCCTTTTTTGTGTAGTACTCATATCATTTTCCCCCTTTTTTGATATTAAGGGCAAAGGTCTATACCTTAGAGCTTATAAAAAATGTGGGAGTGTGAAGACTTCATGTCTTCCATCATTTTCTCCCATTGTTCTTTTAGGTTCTCCAGAGCCATGTGCTCAAGTGTGATCTTGGAGTGCATGTCATAGATGTTGTCTGCTATAGACATCTCGGAAGTTGCTATCAATTGCCTAGTTGAACTGATGTGTTGTTGGAGTAGTGTAAGGTTTGGTAGAAGTTGAGCTTGGAGCTCGTTACTTCTTCCCTAAAGTGTGTCTCTGCTTCCCACAGTTCCTGCCTTAACCTTTTTATCTCAATGATCTTTTCTTAATGCAACTTAACAGCATTGTCTCCATTAGTGGTTAAAATTTTTGCACTATTTGATAGATCTCTATACAGCTTTGCAATGTTGTCCTATAACTATCCTTGCAGGTGCTGCAGGAACATTCACAAAGTACAATGCTATAAGAAGAAACTGTAATCTTCTATCTAGAATGCTAGAAATGCAGGAAGTAAATATATTCTACTTCTACTCTAATCCACCTCCCAAGTGGGCCCTCTTGGTCAACTTATGCTAATCTATGAATACGAAAGATAAACCAAAAGTCACTTCATTATATTCCAAGAACTTATTACATGAGAATGGTACGTAAAACTGAAAATGAAATCACTATGCAAGATACAATCAGAACATTGTATTCTAAAATCTCCAAACTTACAAAATAACACTCTCCTCCCTATAAATAGAGGATTGACTCCTTTATTCTAAAATAGGAAAGGAACCATCTAACTAAAACTATTCTCGAGAGAAAAAAATAGGAAACGCAACAGCCCACGACATATGCAATGAAGTTTGGGCGACCAAGTCAACATGCTGGAAGTGCGCAGGGAATATAGCAGTGCTACATTCATGCATTTCTCAAATAGTGGCTCCTCTTTTGCAGTAGTTGTGTCTTCTGATGCCATGATGGTTATCCGTTTGCAAATAGTCTTTATCATTCTCTTTGAATGTTGTCGACCACTCCCAAGTGGCTCCTATTTCCTGATAGGTTAGTTATCATTCAAAGATGTTCATAAGAGTAGCTTAATCAAAATGATCTAGATATTAGAACACACATTCTGATTATTATATGAAATACTACAACATATATATAATATTGGCACAATATGACATATCTATTCTACCCATAGGTTTAATGTTTCTATCTGTACTTTGACATAAGTTCAACTGATTATAAGTCCACAAATTTTTCTGTTAATACTTAAAAACATAGTATAAAGATTAATATAATAGAGACAGTAAATGGTCTCATCAACCTTTCCTTTCTTTAAAGGTGAAGGAGTAGAATCCTTTGATGTTTGGCTTCTAGTTCTAGAAATAGTTGTTGTCCTTGGATTTTTACTTGGTGGAGGAGGTGGTGAAACTAACTTTTTTTCCTCAGAGTCATCCTTTTCCTTAGTTTTACTGATAGATAATTGTTCTTCATTTTCTTCCTCCTATTCAACTTCTTCATCTTGTTCAATTTCTTCTTCAGTTGTCGACAGTATTTTCTTGAGATTCTTTTCCATCTTGTCCTTCTTCCTGACAATTTTCTTAACAACCAAGCCAAATTTTATTCTTGTCTTGGCCTCCTCATATGTTCCAAACTTGGGTTGTTTCTTATCCAATGGTTCATTAATCAAGGCATTAATTGCCTAAGTTTCAAGATCAATGTTTATCTCATACTCCAATGGTTGAAGCCATGGTGTCCTTAGTACAACGGGTTTAATGTAAGTATTATATGTATCAACCATAAAACATATCTCATATTTATATTTTTCAATGAGTTGCCTGGGGATCCTCAACCTCTTTTGTATTTTGTCTTTGAATACATTGAAGTATTCATCCATGAATGTTTCAAAATTTTCTCCCAGTGATGCTATGTGTTCACTGATCTGCATGGTGACTGGTTTGGTGTTGTCCCCTTTCACATCTCCTATCGATGGGAATGTTTCTTGAAAGTAGAATAAAATACACATTATGAGTGAGCCAAACTTACATGTGTTTGACTTCACATTCCTGATAGTCTTTAAGTTATCTTTCAACTGATTTAGCATAAGTTTGGATAAGTCTAATTGTGTTCCCTTCTTCACAATTTTGTAGGTTGTGTCTACTACACCTAATGCTATGTTGTTCAACCTACTTGCTTGGAAGAATTTGTATCCTAGAACGCATGCACCAAATTTGATCTCATCATCGGTTATGGTGGTAACTTTTAGTCCTCTACCATCCCATTTGGCTCTTATCATCTTCTTGGTCTCATCCTTGGGTGGATACTTCAGTGCTTTCACCTTTTCAATTATGGGGTAACCTGTGATAGCATGGATAACATCTCAGGTTATCACCTTTGGTTCATTCAACCACAGTTTATGATTGTGCATTCAGCTTAGCACTAACCAAATCCACTCAATTTTGAAGACCTTCGGGAACATGAGGGCATTGGTAAGCCCTTTCACTTCTATATTCTTATGTTCATCTTTTAGTGTTCCATCTTCTTTGCATAGCTTCTTATAAGCTTCTTCAACTTTTGAATTTCCTATCTCTGCAATCTTGTAGTGTATGAAAGATCAAACATCTTCCACAAGAAAAAACCTAGCTAGTATGCATGATAATACTCCAGCATCGTCGGGTTGTGAGGCAACCTTAGGATGAATCTTGTAGTTAGGTTCCTCACATGCCAAATTCTTGATGAGCTTGAACTCATCCTTCTTGGTGTTCTTGGATTTCACAGATCTTA
This sequence comes from Thuja plicata, assembly GCA_018584345.1. Lineage (NCBI taxonomy): Eukaryota > Viridiplantae > Streptophyta > Pinopsida > Cupressales > Cupressaceae > Thuja > Thuja plicata. Next base: position 3,803,582 of record MU224600.1, read on the forward strand.
AAGTTGTTGCCATTTTTCAAATTTAGGGCTTCCTGTGAAATATGCAAAAATAGAGTTGTCGATTCTGTAGAACTTACTGTTTACTCTTGCAAAGACTTCTGAAGTGCTTTGGAGTGTTGTGTGTTGAGTTATGGTCACTCTATGATTCAGTCACTTTCTGCTCAAAAATTGCCTTGGTCACTCTGCTCTGGTTGTTGTGAACAATGAGTTGTTATGTTTCCCTATTTATAGATGATGTCCTAAAATGTATGTCATTAATGCTTACCAACTCCTCGATGTATAAAGATAGAGTTCGTCAGTGAAGACTTCATTTTCCTTCGGTGACAATCATAACATTTTGGAGCAGTCATCATACCACTTGCTTTTACTGACGGGTTTCGGTGTCGCAGACAACTTGTTCACTTTGCTTGTTTACTGACAAGGCTCGGTTTATGCTTAGCAACTTTGCTTTCTTATGTTTAACCAACGCTTCTCGGTAAGTGTAGGCAGTCTTGGGTTTGAGTGTATACCAACAGGTTTTGGTATGTATACACAATAGCATAGTTATCAAATATTTTAACAAGTAATACCATGATCCATCTTTCTTATGCTAATTTGGCATTTAATCAATATATTATGGAACTGATGTAAAATAATAGCTTGGGGTAATGCAGTTCCATACTTACTTGTTCTGCTTAGGTGGGGGTGGTGATGTCACCGAATCCGTTGGATGGGGTGTCACCATTTGCATTGCTTGGTCCAGCTTCATCGTTGTTTGAATCTCTTCTCCACATTTTGTCTCTTTCTCTATGGATATCTTCAATGGTGTTTTCATTGGGATATGTGTTGGTCTCTGTCATTCAGTCTCTGTAGTCTTTCTTGAGATGACCAACTTTATGACAGTGTAAGCATGTCATTCCGGGGTTATTCCAACCTCTAGACTTTCTAGTCACTGTCTCATACAATTTGTAACAATGTGACCATATCTTCCATATGTTGTACAATTTTTCGAAGTGTTGTAATCCCATACATACTAGTTATCAACTCTCTTCGGTTGATAGGGAGTTTCTTAACCTTTAGGCTTCCATGCTTGTCTTTTATTTTTCCAGCATTCAAGAGTTGTGTTCCCATTCACTTTGCGTGTAAGATAGTATTTGTCCATGTAGGTTTCCTTCTTTGGTTGATTCATCTCAGACTTACATTCATATGCTTTATGTCATTTCTTATTACATTTATAACAAAATCCTATGAATGAAGATGTAGATTTAGGAATACCTTTCATTTTTCCTCTGCATACATTTGATGTATAGCCTTACTTTCCATAGTGATTGCATGTAAGATTTCTTGGTCTTGAATTTATATAGACATTCTTTGGATCAAATTGATTTGATGATTCTCCATTCTCAGTAAAACCTAGACCGGTATTGCTGTTGACTCTTCATTGTCCTTCAAGAAAATCATCCATTCTTTTATTTCTTTCTTTAGCTTTCTTGATAATTTCATCATGTTGTTGTTGAATTCTTATTTCATGTTTCAAATTTTCATTCTCATCCCTCAGTTCACCGATAGCTTCTATTCTTTCAATGAGTTCAACATTTATTCTATTTTCCTCTTGACTCATAAGAATAATCTGAATTGTAATCTCATAGTGATGCTTTGTAAGTCTTTATATTTCAGACTCTTTTTATTGTAGCTTTTTTTTATCTTTCTTCTATCATCAATAGCTAGTGTTCTTTCTTGCTCAGCTTGTCTAGCATTGTTCATGACATCAATCATCCTTACCATTTGTGTCTCTTGACTGATTTGCAGATATTTAACTTGTCCAGCCAGATGTAGATTGATTTAAGTTAGGCTTGTGATGCTTTCTTCTAATGTATCTGATGATTTGCTTGTAGTTGATCCTGAAGATTCAAAGAAATTTGGTATCTCTTCCTCATGATAATCTATCTCATTACAGTGAGATGCCATAATATTTCTTTCATCTAGTGGCTATCTCATATTGATTCTAGCTTCTTTATACTATTCATAGAACATCTAAATTTCAAGCTTCTTATTCTCAATATTTTTATCAAGTCTGTACTTCTCCATTGTATTATCTTTTCTCTTAATCCTTTAAGCTTTACAAGAAGAGACTTAGCTCTAATACCAATTGTTGGAATTAATGGAAAGTGTGTACTAAGAGGGGAGCGGTGAATCAGTACTTCTAAAACTTTTGTATCCTTTAATCAATTAACCGTTGTAATCAATTGTATATCCATTCAATCTTATCTATACTATCTCGATGTGAGTTATATAAATTCATAACATTAACATACATGTGAACCTTCATAGAAACATTCATGAAAGTAATTTGACACATAACACAAGATATGATATCACAGAAAACTCTTGTTAGGAAGTAAAAACTACGGTGGGGATGGTACCCACAAAATCTTCACTATCTGCAGATTGGAAGGGACCGGTTAAGGCTTACAATTTGATCACTTCTAATTATCTACCCTGTTAAGAGTATCGGTGGAGACCTGTTAAAGTCTACTCGGTTAAGATATTTAGCAACACTGTTGAGTGTGCACTCAGTTAAGAGATTTGTAGTTGGACTATTAAATCCACCTTCCTTGAAAGGATTTTTACACTTTTCTCCACTTGTTAGAATGATAGCAAATTACAAATTGACTTGGTAAATGCAATCTCCTATTGTTGATAGAGATCCAATTTAGTTTACATAAAAAATATTATCACCTGATTGTGATTGAATAATACCTCTAATTCTCAGTATCCTCTGTTCTTGGTTATGATAACCAAATTCACCTTTTGTTGTTCTGGTTCTTGAAACTTTCAATCTAATCCGTAGATGTGATCGTTGGCTTCATTCATGTTCTCCTCTCTCTTCACATTCTTTTTTCATCCATGTATAATGAATGATTTCATCATCTATTTATAAGATGGATTAACATCATCAAGTTTTGAGAAAAACATTTTTAACTCTAAGATCAGGTTTACAACTTGTACCTAGATCTCCTAGTCTATGTGTTTTAAATCAATTAGAATGATTAAAGCACTTACATTCATGTTCCTTGTCCCTAAAGAAATAGACTTAAAAACAAATCAATATCCTATAAATATAATAAGCTTACTTTATCTGACGTGGAATTCAGATCCACTTTCTGTGGGCTGCAACTGACTTTCAATTTTTGTCTGTCAGTTATGCTGTGACTGTCTTTCAGTTTTGTTCTATCAGTTTCTCTTTAACTATCTCATCATTTTGCATTGTATCCTGCATGTTGGGTTCCTCTGTCGGGTTCCTCTTCATCTTTATGTCTTTACATTTTTGGTTTACACACTAAGTTGTGTTTTCGGTTCTCTTTGCATTTAGTCATCTTCTATGATCTGTTTCTATCTGATCTTCGGTTTGCTCTGTCCTGTCTTTTGGTGTATGCTTACCTAAATTTTTGTTTTCATACTAATGGAAAATTAATGTCATCAAACTCGTCAGAAGTAAACTCACTTCCTTTGTCGTATCTCAAACATTTCAACTGTCTTCCAATTTCTGTTTCAACTCAGGCCTTATACCAATTAAACATTTGAAATGCATCAATTTTTTCTTTTAAAACAATTACACACATCATTATAGAATAATCATCCACAAATAAAATAAAATATATGTCTCCATAATAGCTTTGAGTCCTCATGGGTCCACATAAATCAGTATGCACTAAGTCAAAATTCCTTGTGTAACATAAGTCTTGTTTGAAAAATTGGATTTAGTCATCTTTCTGTTGGCAAGTTGACACTACAGAGATTATATGACTAATTTTGTGTTTTCATTATGGCAACAAAGTCATATAGGAGTTTTGACAGTTAGTTCATAAACCTTGAAGATCAAAAATTGACTAAGTATAAAAGATAGTGTAGTTAGAGATATATCCGTTGATTAGAGCACCATCACACGTGCGTATGATTGAGTCATGGTATCCACCTTTGGATATAAGCTTATGGATATAGTATTATGCTAAGTCTACACACGCAAATTCAGATATGTCAATATGGTGAAGTTACAGCAAGTCCAAGTGCCCTAGCAGCTCGAAACAACAAAGCATGGAGCTGACTCCAATTTTTTATTAGCGCAAATTAATTTGTTTTCCATTGGCTATGCACCTATTGTAATATGTTTTTAATTATGTTATTAGCACTCATGTAAATACGCTTAATCCAATTCATTTGGAAGCATTGTGTATGTTGATTTTGGGCTGACTAAGTCCTAGTTTTTGGTCGCGTCTATTGAGTATGTATATATACTTAACATGTATTTTGTATTAGTGTGTTGAATTGTAGAAAGAGAATGATTGTAAGTAAGATAGTAGAGAAAGAAGAATAATTGGTATGAGATAAAGCTCTACCAGTGATTAGAGTTTCAACGCATAAAAGGAACTGATCAGACAGGCAGTGTCGTAACATCAGTTCAAATTTTAGATATTGTGAGTATCTATTATCTGGAGGTTGTAGCCTTCTTCTTATTGAGAAGTGAGCTCTGGCAGTGTGCCATCCACCTTTAACAAGGTTTGTAAAAGACTCCTAACAGGGTCATTGTACTCAGCATTTTAATGACTGATCTTAATAGGGCAAAGGAACTCTAACAAGTTCATAAAACTAGTGGAATATTTGTGGGTACTAATTCCCATGGGGGTTTTCCTCTGATTAAGGTTTCCCTATAAACATATCTTGTGTTATGTGTTAATGGGTTATGCTTAATCTATTATCTATTTTTTTTAAGTGTCAAGTTGCTGAAATATACCAAATTGCCAAACACTGATTCACCCCCCCCCCTCTCTTAGTGTTTCTAACAATTGGTATTAGAGATTTGGTCCTCTGAGAGAAGTCTAACAACTTGAGGAGATCATGGACTCAGCAAAAGTGAAACATCTGAAAAAGAATCTTGAATAAGCTCTTGAAGATCTTGATAGATCTGAAAAAGAAAATGAAGAACTAAAATTGAAAGTTGATGGCTCGCAAATGCTCATCAAAAATTAAGAAAAGATTTGAAAGATTTCTCTACGAATGATTTGGGAAAAATGGTCAAAAAGATGAATGAAGAAAACATGTCTCTAAAGGATAAGATTGAAGATTTTAATGAAGAGCTAATAGATAGCCTAACATCTATTGAAGAAAAGACCAAAGAAAGTAAACAATTAGATGAAGAACTTATGCAAGCAAATATGAAGATCTTGGAGTTGGAGAACATGAAGAAAAAGATAGAATTCGAGTTGACAGAAGCCAAAAATCATATTGAGAAATTACACACAAGTTATGATCTATTACAATCACAACTTTATGCACAAAAGTTAAGAGGTGATACCACTGGTTTTGGATATATTGAAGAACAAATTCAAATCAATACAATGCAAGAAAGAAGGAAAGCACAAGAAGAAACTACAAAAGTAAAGGCAACTGAGAATCTTGCAGAGGCTAAAGCAGAACCACCTAAAGATGAACGCAAACCAGTTGACCATACTTGTTATGCCTATAACAAACAAGGAAATATGGAAAGCTATTGTAAACAGGTAAGACCTTTCAATGGTTATTGTTGTTCATGCAGAAATTTTGGTCATAGAGCCATACACTGTAGATCAAATCTAAGAAATCAGACACAAAAAAATCAAAGAAGTCAGACTCAATACAATAAGAGAAATCAATCACAACAAAATTATCAGAACATTATATATCAAATATGAAACTACAAGGGACACACAGCTAAATAGTGCAATATGGTTAATCATGTCAACAAGCCTATAGTAATTTGTCATTCTTGTAACAAAGCTAGACACATCTCAAGGTTTTGCAGATCTAGAATGCGAAAACAAGAAAGACCTAATAAGCCTCAAGGATCTCTATTTGAAGAATTTGGAGAAGTCAAGTTTGTGAAGGCTACAGAAGATTTAGGCAAAATATGGGTTGAAGTAAAGAAAGATGATGGTGTTGACAAAGTGGCAGATGCATCCATAGTGGATGTACCTTCTACTTTTGGATAGATGACCTTCATGGTCATAGGGGGAGATAATCTAGCTCTAAACCCTTTCATGGATAGTATACTCACCTTTGAGTATGAGCCTATGAATTCATGTATCTGGTCATGAATTGAGGAAGTATGCATGAACACATTGCTTGTACTTCAATAGGAACAAAGATTAAAATTCACAGTTGGAATCCATGTTAGGGCAGCAAGCATTAATTGTAGTAATTTGATTTATAAGTCACAAAAAGGTCTCATATCTTCACTTCTACATTCAAGATCAAGCATTTGAAGAGCACAGGAGAATTAAGCATCTAAGTGTTGAAGGATAACCATTGGTTGGTTAGCAAAGCGAATTGAAGTTGAAATGAAACCCTAGCACGGACGTGTTGTTTCAAAATTTTAGTAAACCCTACTTAAGCAATCAACAAGTAAGTATGGAAAATCCTGTAGTCTTTGACATCACTGAAAGGAAGAGATTTGTGTTTAAAAATTTTCAAGTCAGTATTAGATGATGTAGAAGGGGAATTTTCCAAGACTCCATTAGGAGTCATACATGTTGAAGATATTTGTGCTTACATCTACTATAAGGAGTCTATAGGTGAAGAAAACATAACTTCACTCATGGCATCTATGACAAACCATAATTTCTCATTCAAAGATGATTTCTCTCATCTCACAGGGAATCCTATTATTGAGTATATGAATGCACACGAGTTCTATGAATCAGAATGGGTTAAGATTTTACTCAGCAGGATTCATGATGACTTATTCTAGATTGGTGAAGTCCCAGTTTGTATTACAGTTGATCTCATTCATGAAATGACTGGACTCTCTAAAGTTGGTCTTATTCTTCCCACTGGCAAAGATGTAAAGAATCAAGTTGAGCAGGTTTTCTTGTCTAGGAGTGATAGGCACGAAATGACAGTTGATCCTATTATGGAGAAAGATATCAAACTCATCACTATGATCCTTGGATAAAAATTTCAGCATGCAAGTAGAGTTAATAGTGTATCTACAGCTACAGTTCTGGCATCTATAAGGATAGTGAAAGACAACACTCAATTCAATCTTTGTGAGATCTTGTGAGCATAGTTATTGGAGAACATTAGGGCTATAAAACATAACAAAAGCAAAATATTCAGATTTGGGTCTCTAATCATATACATGTACTTCCACATTGTTGGTAAGGTTTCTAACCTTTACCTAGACAGGAGCAAACCTACCCTACCTCAAATTTCATTAAAAGAAACATCTGAAAGCAGTATAAGGGATTCTATGGATATGGAAATAAAGACATTCAGAATTAACATGCTAGAAAAGGTTCATGATACCTGAGAACATAGTCGATAAATACAAGGACACAATTGTTTCATGGTAGAAACAGACTATACATGCATGGAAGATATTGAGCCAAGAACCAAATGGATTCACCCACTTGGTTATGAAGTAGAATAACATATTTTGGAAGGATATGCACAAGTCCTTCTTTCTGCGCCTAAAGATCCAAATGAGCCTAGATGGGGCACATATAGAGAAAAGACAAATCAAGTTGATTTGTTCCTATACAATGTAGACAATAAGAGGAAAGCATCAAGGATTACCTCTAACATTTTGAAAGTTCATGGTGTCACCCAAGAAGACCTAGACAAAGCTAGGAAAGCTAAAATTGCAAGAGAACTTAAGCAAACACATGCAGAAGTCAAAATAGAAAAATCTGATGATATCCACAAGAAGAAAAAGAAGAAGTCTGATGAGAGCATATCTGCACCCTCTACTACTATTGACCTATAATCCTCTCCACCTTCTATACCAAGCAAGATGACTAGAAGAAGGAAGAAAGTCCCTACAAGCCACCCATCCACAAGGACAACTCGAAGCAAAGTAAAGAATACTCAAGCCCCTCCTAAGGTAGGATTCAAACCTAGTCTTGAAATCTTGAGAAATAGAATCATTAATGAAGGATGATTAGATTCAATTGCAAATATCTATGACAAGTATCAAGAGATAGATAAATCATAAATACATTCCATGATTATCTCAGATATGATCAAGTTCAAAAAGTCAGTTTTGGAACGTAAGACAGTCATCCCAGACAAGTTATGGAACATACTGGACTTATTGAAAATACAAGCCTTAGAAGAGGATATGAAGATCAGAGAAGATACATTAGATAATCTTCTTGATGTTTGTTCACATGATGAGAAGGTGATACTATAGGACTTGGTAAAGCCTCGTCTAAGATTAAAGACAAGAACTCTACATATAATGAATAAAGATTATGAGTTGGTTGGAAAAGAAACTGAGAAAGAATTTGAGCAATTGTTTATGGACAGACACATGTATCCCTCAACTGCACCCATAACCAATGTTGCTCCAATTCCATCCAAACAAGAAAAAGAATCAGAGATTCTTAATGTGCCTATGATAGGTCCACAGGATTTTGCGCCCAAAGTTCCATCACCCTCTGATACAATAAAGGATATAGATGAAACCATTATGATTAATGATGTTGAGATAATAATGACACCTTTAGATAATGACTTGAATAAATTTGAAAAAGCATTTGTCAATACTGAAGAAGCTGAGAAGTTATGCACTGATAATACCTCCTTGCAGCAAGATGAAGTTCTTACTAAAGACTCAACAGGTCTGAATAATGAGAAAGGTGATCACTCTAATGAACCAACCTCTGTTGAGATCTCAGTAAAGAGTGAATGTATGGATGTAAGTCAGAATGAAATTTTGACTCCTTCTATCAAACCATCCATATCATTGTTGACAATTTTGACCCCTGATACAGTAAGTCTTGATTCATAGGGAGAAGAAGATCTGATCAAGATAAGTGTGTTGGCCATGGAAAAAGAAAAAGAGAAGCAAGTAATGAGAACTCCTCTATTTATTGAATCAGTTAGAATTCTAAATGACTTGGTACTTTCATACAAGAAATTGGAAAGTATTCAATCAGTCAATGATGTCAATAGAATGTTGACAAGTTTTAAAGAAAATTTCACAAGTCTAGTGGACACAGCGACAACAATTGCCGAAGACACATATAATAAGACAAGGTTGGATGAGATGATAAAGAAATTTGCATTAGATCTTAATTCACTGAAGATTGGTCAGTCCATTCTAAAAGAGTTAGTAGAAAAAGGTAGAAAAGTGACATCTAATTATATGGACAGAGGTAAACTCATTTCTAAACACACCAAGAAGATTGAGGAAGCAAACATCTTGATAGAAAACATAAGGAAATCAATTGAAACCTCTTCTCAAGACATCAATGTTTGCAACAACATCTATCAAGGACAGTTAGATAAAATTGAGAAAGCCAAGATAGAGATCACTAAGATAAGGGCAAGACAAACACAGTTGAGAAATGCTCTTGTGCCCTCCTTAGTTGTACTGAATCAGAATATCAATCATATTAATGCCACTATTGTTACATATGAACAAGGCCCCTGCATGGATCTGGTAAATATGGAGAAGCTCACATATGCATTATGCGCCCATCTTCAGGCTATTGATGCACTCAAGGCATTTTGGCAACAAGAAATAAAAAATTTGCAGATTGATATCCAGATGTGTGCTCTGAGTAAGTAATTAGAGACTTTCAATTTTTGACACCTTTGTCATTAATTTCAAAGGGGAGTATAGTAGATAAAGGAGATCAGTGTATATAAAGGAGATTGGTTTATTTAGATGAAACTATGATGTGTAGTTTGAAAAGATATAACAGTTTTGTGTTAAGTTAAAGTTTAGTAACTTAGCCACATTCCTTTGTTGCCATTAATGACAAAGGGGGAGATTGTTGGAAAGTTGAAACTATAGAGATTATATGACTAATTTTTTGTTTTCATTATGGAAACAAAGTCATATAGGAGTTTTGACAGTCAGTTCATAAAACTTGAAGATCAAAAATTGACTAAGTATAAAAGACAGTGCAGTTAGAGATATATCCATTGATCAGAGCACCAGCGCGCATGCGTATGATCAAGTCATAGTCTACACCTTTGGATATAAGCTTATGGATACTATATTATGCTAAGTATACACACATAGATTCAGATATATCAGTATGGTGAAGTTACAGCAAGTCCAAGTGCCCTAGCAGCTTGGCAGAACAGAGCATGGATTCCAGTTTTTTATTAGTGCATATTAATTTGTTTTCCATTGGCTATGCACATATTGTAATATGTTTTTAATTATTTTATTAGCACTCATGTAAACACACTTAAGCCAATTCATTTGTAAGCATTGTGTATGTTGATTTTGGGCCGACTAAGTCCTAGTTTTCGGTCGCATCTATTGAGTATGTATATATACTTAACATGTATTTTGTATTAGTGTGTTGAATTGTAGAAAGAGAATGATTGGAAGTAAGATAGAAGAGAAAGAATAATAATCAGTATGAGATAAACCTCTACTAGTGATTAGAGTTTCAACGCACAAAAGGAACTGATCAAACAAGCAGTGTCATAACAGCAGTTCAACTCTCAGATATTGTGAGTATATATTATCAGGAGGTTGTAGCCTTCTTCTTATTAATAAATGAGCTCTAGAAGTATGTCATCCACCATAGGGTTTGTAAAAGACTCCTAACAGGGTCATTTTACTCAGCATTCTAATGATTGCTCTTAACAGGGCAAAGGAACTCTAACAAGTTCATAAAACTAGTGCAATATTTGTGGGTAATAATTCCCACTGGGGTTTTCCTCTGATCAAGGTTCCCCGTAAACATATATTATGTTATGTATTAATGGGTTATGCTTAATCTGTTATCTATTTTGGTTTAATTTTCAAGTTGCTGAAATATACTAAATTGCCAAACATTGATTCACCCCCCCCCCCCCCCCTCTTAGTGTTTCTAACACTTACCCATCTGACATTCTCTGCACATAGCATTCTCAGTTTTTTCTAATCTCGGTAGTCCTCTTACTCACTTTTATTAAGTTGTCAAAATTAACATGACAAAGCCTTTTGTTCCATAACCAAACATCTTCAACTTTATAAAATAGGAAACTCTTCATAGAAGTATCAAGATAAAATAAATTACCTTTAGATTGTTCTCCAGTAGTAATCAGACTATCCTTCTCATCAAATACTTTTAGTTTTCCATATTAAATTCCAGTCGCTGACCTGTCACTAGTACATTTGAGGTTAATTTTTGACCTATAATTGGTCAAATTTTCTACCAATATTGGTCGAACGGTCTACAAATGGCCTTGTCGCTATTTTTCTAGTCAAAATTTTAACACATCGTGTTAAGGTCGAATGTTCTACACCAATATTGGTTGAATGTTCTACGCCAATTAGCAAGTTTATTCGTCAAATTGTCAACCAATTTCAATTAAAATATTTGTCTCATTCAACCAGAATGGCAAACCCATGATGTTAAATTTTGACCAATGTCAGTCAAAATGTTTGGCCCATCCGACTAGGATGCCAAACCCATGATGCTAAAATTTGACCAATGTCGGTCGTAATGTTTGGCCCATCTGACCAGGATGCCAAACCCAAGATGCTAAATTTTGACACAGAGTGGTTGATATGTAGGCCATTCTTTGTGAGGGTTTCGACCAAAGTTTGTCAAATTTTGACCAATATGGAATGTTAAAAAAACACCTGAAGATAAATAACCAGAGTAATCACCAATGACATCCTGGTCGGTGATTAGTATAGATATTTATCTTTAGGTATTTGTGTTACTTTGCATTAATATCATTATATATTCTCATAGGAAAACAACTAGTTAGGCATCTGGAATCTTAATTCTCATTGAATTCTTGCAAGTTTTCTTTTGTTTTATTGTTTTTCTAAGTTGGTGAATATTTTTAACTTTGTTCTTGATATTTGGTGGTTGCAGGAGTGTGGTGTATGCATTGTCATCTTGAAATTCATTTGAAATGGGGTCTCTCAATGACATTCTTAACCTTTCATGGAAATGGTGTTAACTAGACCCTACCTCCTCCTCCACCAAGATACCCTATTCTAAATCTCCCATTTTGGCACAGGCTAGAAGGATGCTGACAAAGGTTGTGGAATTTGGATTTACACCTTCTAACTGCATTGCTTGAAAGTTTTTAAAGCCTTGTCAACAAATCCATTTTGTGCATAACTTTCAATCATGGCATTCCATGACATGACATCCCTTACATTTATTCTGTCAAATAGTGCATGTGTCATGTCTATGCTTCCACATTTCACATACATGTCTACCAAGGCAATTGTAACTACAAAATCAAATAAAAAAATCCATTATTTTATACTTTGGTGTATGCTCATACCCTATTCCAAAGCTCCCATTTTTGCATAAACCTTAAGAATGCTAGAAAAGGTTGTGGAATTTCTTTAAAAGTTTCTAAATCCTTTTCAACAAGATCATTTTGTGCATATCTTACAATCATTGTAGTCCACAAGATGAGAACTCTTTGAGGCATTTTGCTAAATAGTTCATGTGCCTTGTCTATTCTTCCACATTTTGCTTACATATTTGCAAGAGAATTTACAACTATAATACCAGGAATCAATCCATTTTCAATTATTACTTGATGGATGGTTGTACATAGTGGAGAGGGAAAAAAATAGATCAAAGACAGTAGTGCAATGCAAATATTGTAACATTGCAAACATGAAAGATCAAAATCACATAGGAAAGAGATAGAAACCAGTGTTGAATCTGATGTAAAACCTATGTGTGGGGTGATTGAAAATATAATTAATCAGTTTGAGAATGAAACAGTGATAGAGGTGAAAAGAAGCCAAAGAATCATTGATTTTTAGGTTCATTTAAATGAAGACAACATAAGTGAGGAAAATACTATATTGAGGATCAAAATCCAAGGAAAAACACTCACATAGACAATGGAATGCTAATTATATAAAGAATACTGTGATACTCATCGATTAAAGGGAAGTCAACAATACATAAAGAGAGGTGGCCATGAAAACATTCTTTAGAGCATACCATAAAAATAGTAGACAACAGTACCATCAATAATTACAAAGGAAACATTGAGGATCAAATCACATGGCTTCTATGACTGCAATCACATACAAGCATGATAAGGACCATAAGGAGACATTGAAAAAACAAGGTGCATGGTGTAGATGTATGGAATCATAGTAGTCATGAAAATGATATCTAAAATAAAATCGTAGAATCACTGTCCTGATGTGTCAGAAACTAGTGCTAACTGCTATGTGCTACAAGAAAGAAAATAACAATGATGTGGTCATAATCATGATGCCAATAATTAAAATACTACAACAGTGCCATGAATCATTGATCAAAGCATGTGAATGTTATAAATGACAATGCTATGAAACCAGGTCAAGGTCAAATCAGTGGTATAATGCTTGAACAATGAGTACAACCAATAGTGAGGCTTAAAGACAACAAATGGAACCAAGGGAAGCAATGATAAACAAGTATATACAACATGAAGGAAATAATGATGGAAAATCATAGTAGACATCAGGGGCATCAATCATTACAAGGAACAACAATAGTAACAAAACACATATATCAAGGGTAGTCACTTCAATGCCAAATAACATCAAGAATTAATAGTGGCCAAGGAATATTGATGTGCAATAACAATGATTTATTATATGTCAAAACAGTGAGGTTAATGTTGAAAATAGAGGTTAGTTGCACACTGTGTATTAGCAAAGGAAGAAGTAATTGGACTAATTAATTCAGAGATGAAAGCACTACCAACAATGAAGGAGGACGTTGTCTGTATGTTGTAGAGATATCTAATACAAGCTCCTAGTTAAGTCATTCGAGGCCCCTAGTTCATTATTAGTTCAAAAAGAACCATAAGGACACATAACTTCAGTATGCATAAATATGCTATAAGTCTTCATAAATATGCTATAAGTCTTCATAAAGTACATCAAGGTTACTATTATACAAGAAACCTTTTTCTTTCTAGATTTCCAAATAGCTTGCATCTACATATTACAAAGATAAATTCAAATCAAGGATGTCTTCATCCATAAAATTCCAAAAAAGGAATGATAGTCCAAATAAGCAAACATATGGAAGTAATGTTAGCTGAATGCATTTTGATATTCATAGAATTTCAGTTTTAGAGTACACAAATATCAACCATTATTGTCAAAAATACTTGGGTAGATATGTATGCAAAATGTGTAAGCACAAACAAGGTGCATGAACT
>MU224600.1:3877274-3905408 GCA_018584345.1 Thuja plicata
GGGCCTTCATTTTACATTTTTACACATCCATGACTAGAGAGCTATGGATCGATATTTGAGGCCTCATTCTTGAACAACCTTGAATGGAATGATTCATAGAAGTGTGACAACATTTATGCACACACTTCTCAACATCTTGCTTGTAACATCATCCTTTGTTATGATCCCACCAGCTCTTTGATAGAATTAACACTCTCCTTAATTCTTGTACTATACTGTATTATGTTCTCTCGTTCTTTCATCCTCATAGAGTCAAATTTTCCTCTCAAACTTTCTGCTTTATCCTTTTGAACATGCTGATCTCCACCATAGGTCAAAATAAGCTTATCCCACATTTGTTTCGAAGTAGTGAAACCATCAAGTTCATCATATTCCTGGTCGATAAGTGTATAAGCAATCTCAATCATAACTTGTGTGTGTTCTTGTTTCTTTCTTTGCTCACTGATTTTCAAAGGTGCAGTAGTCGGTGCAACATATTCATTACCAATAAAGTGAAGTCCATATTCTCCTACTCCAGGCACATGCAACCTCATTCTACTTTTCCATGTTGAGAAATGATCTCTATTCAGCTTTGGTGCTTCCCTCTTATACATCTTTAGATCTTAACTCAAGTCCTTTTAAACTTATCACTTCAGAGTAACTATCTCTGATACCAATTGTTGGTCCACTGAGAGGGGGGGAGGTGAATCAGACAAATCAAAACTTAAACACTTAAAACTAAACTCTTTGATTCACTTGGTAATACAAAATACAGTAAGCAACCAATTCTCCAATCAACTTAATAACTTAAACAACAATACATCTCATATATGTAAATCAATCATTCAAACTTAACAACATCAGATTAACTCAGATACCTCCAGATATAACTTGGTTGACATCAGATTTAACAAGGAACCCCAATTTGGGAAAAACCTTTGTGAGAATCAATAAAAATGTACCCTTCTGAAGTACGCTCGGTTAGAATTTATCGTGTTAAAGATTATAAACACATTTGCTAAATGTTACCCTGTTAGGGGATTTACCTCATATTCATTAAGATCTTCACCCTGTTAGGATTGGCCTTGTTAGAGGTCTTTAAACACTCTTTTGGAATGTCACCTAAGTCTAGGTTTTATAAATAGTACTATTAAATCCACTCGGTTAAGAGATTTCTCTGTTACAAATATTAATAAGCAACAATAAACTTTGATCTGTAAATATAGCAATTACCTTTGCTTGTGTCAAATCCTTTATGCTCAATTGAATACTGACATCACATAATCCATTGATCTCTTTCTCTGTTCAATTTGCCAGCAACTATATTATGTTCATATTTCTCATTCTTTATATAGACACACTTTTTCCTCTTAATCTCCTTAATTTGATTTTCCATCATTTGCGCTCTGTCGTTCGATCATCTTCTTCATAATTTACAACTCGGTAAACCATTTCACTTTGACCTCAGAACTTGTACTTTTATTGGAACTCTCACAATTCAATTAAATCGCTTGATCTTCACCTTAGATCTTCTCATTGAATTTTCTCGTTCATAGATCTTCTAACAAACATCATTTAATTCATTTCCTCATCCATCTCTTCATCGCTTCGCATTAGATTTTATCTTATCATCATTTACAATCAATATCTTGTACTCGATAAAACTTGCTTTGCAACTTGGTAACTGACTTCATTCACTGCTCGGTGCCTAACTCATCTTTGGTGCTTAGTGCTTGGCTTTAACTCAGTGTTAGGTAACTGTAACAAAATCACATAACATTCTAGCGACTGACTCTATCTAGCTCGGTAAAGTAACTCTTTCAGTCATAACTTTAATTCTTTGCAGTTTCTGACTTGATCAATCAATTGTACCAATTTGATAACATCAAATATATAGTAGAAAACAATTATATCATCATTACTTCATCATTTTATGATCTGTATTTTTCACCCATTTAACTTCTCCTCTTAAGATATGGTAACATACTAAAAATCAATTAATCAATTGCTTGACATCAACGACAAAACAACAATTGATCTAACTATTTCTACAATCATGATACTCAATATCACTCATTCTTCATCATCTCCATCAGATATTCATCAATTGATCAACAAGTTGATCATGTTTTGTGATGTATTTGGGAGTCAAGTGAGTACGAGATAAAGTATATATGTGGAAAGGGTTTGAGAAGTGAAACTTATGGATATTGTATGATCAGATGAATGGATGCATTGTGATGTTAGAATCATATAGAAGGTGATGTAAGCTACAACTGGAACTAATTATGTATAGAAAATGCTTGTATAAGTTTGTTTTGATAAAGCATTGTAACAGAGACAAATTTCTGATTGTAAGAGTAGTGTGCTCAGTGTTTACCCCTAACAGGGTTTTGTATTCCTTTAACAGGCAAATGTACTAATGTAATACTCAGCTCCTAATAGGGACACAATAATTTTAGTGCATATTTGTGGGTATCATCCCCACCGGGGTTTCCCCTTGGTTAGGGTTTCCTCGTGAACAAAATCATGGTGTTATGAGTTGTGTATTTTGTATTTATGTTCTTTTCATTTCAATAATTATTTGGTTAAGCTGGAAATTGCTAAGTTTATTTTTAAGTGTTGTAATACTAATTCATCCCCCCTCTCAGTATTACTTAATCCTAACAAAAATATTAAAGCCACAATATAACAAAAATATGTCAATAACTAGTCAACAACAATTACGCCAAACTCATAAACTAGCTATACTAAGCGACATGGAAAAATGAACATGGGAAAGATTTATCATACAACACGGGGACACACCAAATCATAGACCCAAATCATGCATACTAAACATAACCAAGCATTGCTTCAATGCAATTGACAAGTGTATAAGCATATTAGGGAAAACTACTATCCAAAAGCTGAAACATTAATTCTGGTTGAGTACAATTTGGCCACATGACTATCTTCTTATTTAACGACCATTGAGGACATGCATATAGTTTTGGTCACACTCATACCTACCAATTTAGGTGAGGTTGATGCATTGTACCTGCCCACGTTAGTCCGATAGCCAAAGCACCTATAAATATATAATATCAAATAGTAGCAAATAATGAAGGGGATTGAGACATTGTGTAGACCTCACGAGTGAGTAACTACAACTTTCTCCCTCTTCACACGAGCATGACAAACTTAGTCCATAAGAGCAATAACATAAGCACAATAAGAACTAAAACATCTATATCTTGTAACAGGTAAAAAATCACTATCATAAATCACCAGGAAGCTCATACACTGATCATATTACATGAACATGTCCATCATATCATTTAATTATAACATCATCAAATATCTAGCTAAAACAATATCATTAGCCCCATGAAACATAATGCATGTAAACCAATGAATCCATCAACATAGTACCAAAGATAATATACTAGATCATAACAACATAAGAGCACTTTTAGTACCAAAATCAAAACATCATCATAAAGATATGAATGCATAGAATCATCATCATATAATATCATGACATATATTGACATACGCATCATGCATATATGATCACTACTGAATCACCTGAATAATAAACTACTCACATTAGCAATGACATCATATGACCAAAAGAATATAGAAATAATCAAATGTATCACACAACAACAACATGAATCTAGCTTAGATCAAAAGAATAATCACATAATTGGATGTGGACACGGTAAGCACTATGTCACATGTGCTAGACCAAAAACATTTAGTTTGATCCAATAACAATAAAAAATGTTATCATGAGAAAATTAATCCATAAACCCTAAAAAAAGAATATTTGGTTATGATGGCCAATTGAGCTCAATAAGGATGATGAATCTATTAAAGAATCAAAACCCCACCAAATGGAATACATGACACCAATATTAATCTATTTAGGAGAACAAGCCATTTTGATAGACACTCAAGATTACTACCACCAAAGGTGACATGTAGCGAGAAAAAATAAAATCTTACATGGTCCATCTAAGTTTGTATGAGAAACTATGCACCTATGACCAAGACATAACAAACCCCATCATAGACTAGATATGTAATCATAAGAGCATATTGAACAAGTTTTGCAAAATGAGACTGGGTGCCAACACCATCCTCATTCACCAAGTCTCTAAGCTTTTGGGACCAATTAAATCTCCTTTATTAGGGAGGTGTAATACAAAAATGTGTTATTTGTTTTATTTTGCATGATTTTGGACAATACATAATTTCTTTAATTTTTAAGAATGTCCAAGGTGGAATGAAATAATATTGTGCAAGCTTTAATTAATAAGAAAATAGTTAAACACATGCTTTTAGATCTACAAAAAATCACCAATATGCATAGGCATCAAATGCATAATCATTACAATGACTTAATTATAAGAGAAATGGAAATTATGTTATCATTACAATATTGCATCCTTTTGCATGTTCAATTTTTTTTGACATTTCACTTTCTCACCTTTCTTGGTCATTTAGCTTCTAAAAGGCTTAGACATTTATAATATGTATGGTTGAATTTTGTAAGTTAAAAATGAGTTGAGTCTTGTAACTTAACTATTGGGAGTTTTATCTATGGGAGTTTTTGTTCTCTTATACATGTTTGTTATGTAGTA
The DNA here is from genome assembly GCA_018584345.1 of Thuja plicata. NCBI lineage: Eukaryota > Viridiplantae > Streptophyta > Pinopsida > Cupressales > Cupressaceae > Thuja > Thuja plicata. The sequence continues at coordinate 3,881,885 of MU224600.1, forward strand.
GAGGTCTAGTAAATAGTATAGAGGGTTATAATTAGTTTTGGGATTGTCAATTGAAGATTAATTCTAATAGAAAATTTGGAATATTTAAGCGAATTTTTTGTTCATAATTTCTAGAGTTTGTACTTACAATGAGTTTCTCCAGGGTATCTTAGTTCTCTTTTCGTGAGATTTATATCTCTATATTTTTGTTTATTGTTATATTTTTTAACATTGTTGCAGGTATTTTGTTTTGAAATCTTAACTCTAGCAACTTTTGTAAATTTGTAAATTGACGATGAAGCAATATCCTTAGTAATTTATGGATCATATGTGCATTTCCCTCTATAATGAGATATGTCCAAAATTCCAAAATGAATACATATGTATTCACTAGGATATCTTATTATTGGCAAAGCTTACAAGAGTCATTAAAAGTATCTATACAAAATATAAGATTAAAGTTGATTACTTTATATATTTGAAAAAATAAATGCATCATTTTCATCAAACAGTTAATACAATTATTAATTTAGATAAAAGAGTCGAGTACTGAAATGCATATAAATTGTAAAGTTTAGTGTTCAATTTACCTAAGTTCACAAAAATGAAAAGCCATCAAAGATTTCATTTGAAAATATCAAATTGATTAATTAGTTTAATAATTAACATAAAATTTACCTAGATAAAATTTTTAAAACTAGAAACAATATTGATTTATGTAAAGAAAATGATGGAAAAGGGTAGGGGTACTTGGCTCTAGATACAACAAGTGGATGATCTATTATAGTGTGAACTTTATCATCCAATTCTAACTTTTATTATCAAATATGCAATTGCTAGGCTTCAATAGACTAATAAATGACCTTTGGTCTATTTTGGTTCAATCTTGCACCACAATCTTGATCCCTTTTCTATAGTTTGAACTTGCTTTGTGGCCTTGATCTTTGAGCTTCTAATCTTCAAGAACTTGTTCGTCCTTGATATTTGAAAATGGGATGTTTAAAAGCATTACTAGAGCTTACTAAGTTAGGCAGTGAAAGTGCCCCAACTTTCCTCTTGCATCTTTGTCAAACCCATGAATTGACCTAATGTTTTTGTAGAATTTTGAAGACATGCCAAGTAATACACATAATATATGTGTTAAAAGCTAACAATAATGCAATATTATTATATGAAACAATTAAAAGTTGGTACAATAAGGTGTAATGGATGTTAGAATGACCTAGTGTAAGAATTAAGGTTTTGACATTTGTTAATAAATGTGCTGATGTAAATGAGACGACTAATACAAAAATTTGAATGGTGATTATGGATCGATCCTTTCTATAAATAGATGTAAAAAATTTATTTTGATGATTAAAAGTTATAAGTCTTATAGCATGTAGCCATGCTGCTACTTAGCTTATATTTGCTAGCAGCTATTGCTCAACTTTTTGTGACACGATTTGTGGAGCTAGTGGCCCCATGGATGATAATGTTTGCTACTTAATTTTAAGCAGTATTTTAAATATTATTTTTAAAACAAATCTTTAGTCATTTTTATTGCAAATAAATCTGAAAACAAAATTGTAGGCAAATAAAAAGGAGATGAGGAAAAAATGGTGAAGACATGTGTCGCTTTTTTTAAAGTAGGAAAAGATTCTAAATTTTCATTTTCCCAGAGTTTTTATTTTGCATGGGAACACACTAGTACTTAAATTTAAGCAGAAAATTCATTTAAGCACCAACATCCAGACATGATAATAGACACTCATATGAACCTTTTTGTATGTATGCCATTATAATAAAAAAATTGAAAATAAGTCAAACTTATAACTTAAAAAAAATTAAAATTACACCAAATAGATGAAAGCTCCACATATAATCATGTAATGCAAGAATATATTTTTCAGAAGAAATGAATGGCAACAATTGAATGCCTATCCAAGTGCTAATAAAGTGCTTGCGATGGAATGCAACAAATAGTGACTTGCGACAGGCTATCATCTGTTAATCATCATCTTTATCGTATTTAAACTACGCTCAATGCCGTTACTGCTGACTCACATTGCACATTCTGCCCTTATCACAAACAAAAAAAACAAGTAACTGCAGATGCAACTTTCAGATCAAAAAACCAAAAACTACCTCTACGTAGTTAATAAGCAAGTGCGCTGCAAGATTCTTACTATTTACTGTCAAATCTAGGCTGGCAGACATAGAGTTTTAAAATTTTTTAAGGTTAACTCTCCCGGTGTACTGTTTTTCTTAACCCCTTTAAGAGCAGCTTGACTGGAGCGAAAGATTTAAGGAAAATGTGTTTATTCTCTTCTGTTCAAGTTTAGAAAAAACAAAATCTGTTTAGCCTATTATTCGTTAGCAGTTCGAATCCCTTCTGTTTTTGTTGCGGAAACAAAATGCAGAGACTCTTTGCCAGCCGAGCATGGAGAGGGTGCGTCGAGCGATTAGTGAACAGAGATCACGGAGGAAGTCTATTCTATAAGAGGTACCATCTGCATCTTTTCTTCATTGCCTTCTTTGTTGTTTGTTGTTTTTTTGTTCTTTGTTTTACTGAAATTACTGTTGGAAAAATTAGATGTTTTCTACAGTATTTCAAAATTAAAAACTGAAATAGTTTTGCTTCATGCAATCTATTGTTCTTTTATTTAATATATGTAGTACAACAGAATGTTCTGTGAATGATTCGCGATCAGACAAGAGAGATATGTATTTTTTTTTTACGATTGTAGTTATCTTAGAAAAATATCATGATATCCAATTTGTTAATTTAATATCAGGTGCTTCTGATATAATGCTTTTGTAAATTCTCTATGTTTTTTGATAAGATATGTTTTATGGACGCGATTTCATTATAAATCTGAAATATATCTTGATAAGATTAGTGAGCAGATATGATCAATTTGAATTGTTTATTTTCTTAATTGTGGTATTGTGTTTCTGTGAGAGACTTAACTTCGGTAGTTCACAGAAATCGCAGTTCAGATTCAATCTGCATAGCAATGTATAAGAACACAGGGATTTCCTATCACACTTATAGCATATTTTATTTTGTCAAGGCATATATAAAACAAGTTTAGTTTTTTAATTTGAATTGAGTTGGAAAAAAACATGTTATATGAAAACAAGCGGCCATGAAAAATATGAAGTTTATACGTCTGAAGATTGTTGATTGTGTTCCTTTTAGAAATTTTTAGCTTTTGCGTTCTATAGAAACTGCACGAAATTATTTCTGAGTATAATCCACATGATAGTGACTAAATGAATAGGGATTTGACCCATCACCGGGACAAATGACTAATGTTCTAATTGTGACAGCAAATCAGATTCTTCTATTGTTTGATCACTTTGAACTTTGAATTGATTTCTTTTCTATTTCTTCAATTGGCTAGCCTACTAATCTTGTCAAAAAATCAGCTTCAATTGGTTATTTCTTAATCAGTTTCTTCACTTGTAGAACGATCCTTTCTGCTTATCATAAGATATGTTTTTGAAACACTAGTATGATAGTCTCCTTTTTTTAGATGATATGCTTTATGAATTAAGGGTTTTGTCTAGGTAGCACAATGTGTATGGTCTTGTTGCAAATATAAGAAATAAGGTTTTCACTTTATCAAGAAACATTTCATGGCATCCTCTCCCTTTTATTAAAAAAATAGAGAAATTGAATGTTTTTTCTATTTAAAATTCCCTTGTTGTCTAACCGCGGGATTAGATGCCACAATCAAAGGAATCCTTGCCCGTTCATCAGACACATTATTTGTTTGGTTTGGCAAACAAATATATGCTCAGGGAACCTGCTCTAAATTGAAAGCATTCAACCAAAAGCCACTGGCTCACCGAAACAGCATTATAACCAATGCAGTTGACAACTTTTCTTCCGAAATATAAGATGTTTTGCAGACCATAGAATTTTTTTTAAACACCCAAAAGCACTTAGATATGATTTAGCAAGCCAGATGATACAACATAAATTATACTGAGTAAACACCATTGAATTGAAATATAACAAATTGGAACCATTCGTGTATAATAAGTGCTTAATGCTTCTGTTAAATCCCATTTTTATAGGATCTTCTTTTATTAAGATTATTTTTGAAAGCATCCTCTGTTTTTACTCATCTGACTTTGAATCCTTCAATTGCCATCCTCAGTCTGACTTTGAATCCTTCAATTGCCATCCTCAGTCTGAATATTAACTTGCCGTTGTAGTATTGTAATTCTGTCATTTCTTTTTCTATGGATTCTTCCTATTTTGAAACATTGCATAGTTGCAAGCAGTTTAAACTTTAAAGGACTTATGTGGGAAATAACAAGGTATCCTTTCCCCCTTTAAGTGCCATATGTTTGCTAAATTAGAACATTTAGGAGACATTTAGCTGTATTTTTAGTATGATGACTTCACTAATGTTGTTCAGTGATACTGTTCCAATCATAAACTCATAACTCTTTGAGATAAAAAGAATTATTCGAGCTCAGTGTTATGCTTTGAATAGGATTACCGAATCCAGGCAGATCTGTAATTTTTGGACAACCTAGATTTGGTTGATTCACTCCAGACTTTTCAGTTCGTAGAGAAATTTTACCTATATTTTTGGGAGAATTCTTGGTTTCTGAAATATTTTGACCTCTTGAATGAATATGATTTCTGAACCTGGTAACTATGGCCTTGGGTTAGAATGGACATGTGCAACTATTTTACATTTAATTTGTGAGAATCTGACGTTTGAACATTGATGTGACTGATTCTACTTTCCTTGCTGTTTTAAACCAAAAACTATGTTTGAAATCTGCCTAACGTTGGAAATGTTTTCTTAAGTGGTTGAAGTAAATTAGCATCAAAGCATGGAGTAATTGAGCAAGCAACATCTAAGTTGCCGAATCAGGTACAGGTACAGGCTGCCAACAAGGCAGTTTTTTGGGGGTCTGGTTACGTTTTGGGTACATCCATATAAAATACATACATACATATATTTGCAGCATATAAACAGAGTTTTAGAATGCCATATATCATGCATATGCTATATAAAACCATTGCAAATTTTAAATTTTGAAATATAATATACTAATTTAAATCCAGTAATTTAATGCCAAAAGGATAAAACTTGAATGTCATGATAGACAATCATTGTTCAATATTAAAATAATACAATTAATAATCACTAATCAGCATCACAAGGGTCACCATCAAGACCAAAATCATAATCAACATTGACATTGGATGATGCAATTAGATTAGGAGAACCACAAGGAACCCCCCCCCCAACCATGCGGGCTAAAAGTATGTTGGCTATTTGACTCCTCAAAAATTGAAGATTGTCCAAAGAAGAAAGATCCAAGTCGGTTTGTTCTTGTTTGACATCCCTTTACTTTGTTGCATCTTCTTGTACTCATCATTTTTGTGAGTAAGAAGGCGCAAGTTGGAAGCGTAAATTAGCTCCTTTGCTTTACTTGATGCCAAACAATTGCACTTTACTCTTTACTGAGTGAATGGACTGTGTATTTTAATTCCGTTCAGCTGAAGAACCAGCAACCTATTGAAACAAAGGGAGCTCTCATTAGAGTTGTTAAATTAATAAATTGTAAATCAAATGAAATTTGAAAATACTAATTTTTAAATGAAAAAATCAAATTTAGAGAAGGTAAAAATTCATAAACTTACTTGCAAGAACTTGGAGGTGTGACAATTTGTGGCCATGAGTTACCACCAAGAGTGAGTACCTTCCTATACTTGTAATAGAGAGTGGAAACACTTTGACTAGTGGAGGCTGCAAATCAGAAAACTCATTTGTAACTGCATCTTCTATATCAAGATCAATGAAGACTTTAGTAAGTGTTTTTTTGCGAATTTTGTATCCTATTATAGTGGCACTCTTGTTGGCAGAGCAAGGATCTATTTGCTGTAATATTTGGGACTCAAGGTAAAGGCAAGAAGGTGGATTAGAGTGGGCATTTTGCTCCATTGCTTAACACAAATTGATTACACCTCTTTGAAGAAGGTTTCTTCAGGATCTTGCTCTTTTGCTTTATGATGAATTTCATCTTCTCAATCATTGAAACAATGCTATTGTAAATCTCTCACAAGCATGGCTTATCCATGTTAGTAAAGCAAATCATACCCATGTTGGGCTCGATGGAACTAAGAAGATATTGTATATTATCACACCAACTGTCATCTAGAATCATTTGCTTTACATTTTCTGTTCTATCAGTGTTGGATTGCTTCTAGCTGGACCATGATTGATTGATGACAATACTAGAATGCACATCTCATACCTTCACAAGTCATCTCAAGATGATCGTGTTGGATATAAATCTAGTCTCAGCAACTAATTTGAAAATAAAAAATAAAAAATAAAAACAGAGAAGAATGCATACTTAAACTTTTAAAACTGAGTTTACCAAAGGAAAGCATAAAATTAAAAATTGCATTGTTTGACTTTGAATAACCTTTAACTTTAGTTGTGAGAATGATTAAAATGGATTTTGACATGTGGTGGTTTCTAATGAACTGTAATGTCCCTTTCTAGAACATTCCTAATATTTGCCCTAAAACAATAATTCTAACTTAAATGAGCAATTGTGTAATGTCTATAAATATAATTTCATCCAAATTGATGAAATTTTATTGTAAGATATAGATTTATAACTTATGCAATAATTTTGAAATAGAACTTATCTTGGTTTTCTTTGCCTAAGTTTGGCGACAATGGTGTAGGGGTGGTGAGGCAGTGGGAGGGGTTGGCTGCACAAATACGTATAGTACTTGAAAAATTAGTTATAAAAAGATATATAAGGAATAAGTGTAAGAATTGTAAATGGAACTTTGGCATACTAAATAAAGTTTAAACTAATAAATATTAAAAACATGGCAATGATTGCATTGAACATTAAGAAAGGTGGATAGAGGTTTGGGGCAAATGACGAATAAGTATAAGAATTGCAAATAAAACTTCGCATAAATAAACATTAAAAACCCGTCAATGATTGCATTGGGCATTAACAATGGTGGGTGGAGGTTTGGGGTCAACGAGCAGAGGCCCTTGCGAGGGTTCGGAGGTAGAGCTGCCAATGGGGTCAAGGGGTAGCACACCTTGTGAGGCTTTGGGGGTAGAGCTCCTAACGGGGTTAAGGGTCAAAACCTCACAAACCTTTATGGTGAATGTCATTTTCACAATTTTACCACTTTTTTTTCTCCAACATTTTGAAGACCTTGGGACAGTTGGGAGACTCCTTGAAGTTTGTTAAATGTCTCAGGGACGTCTCAGAGTCCTCAAACTAGGGAGTGTCCCTGAAACATTCTTGAGACTTGAGCAACAATAGTGGGGGGATGTCTCCTTCAAGTCCCCATGTCTTGGAAATGTGGGAATTTTGGGGAGGCGGGGACGCATCTCCATTGAACACATCTTATTGTTATAACTTGGCTAAGACATGCAAAATCACATACGTAAGAGTAAGCTCTTTTAGTGTTTCGAGAGATTTTAAAGGCTTAATTAGAAGTATATTTTAGAGGAGTGACAAAAAGAAGATTTACCATTTAATAGTGACTATGTCATGTTTAAGTATTTTCCTCTATATTTTTAATTGCCAGCTTTTCCTTTCTTCTCTCCTCTAATTGCCACCTTCTTCCCATCCTCATTGCTCTTGCATTTCACCCTTTTGTTGTCTCTATTTGTTATCTGTCACGTGTTTTTTTCTATACACTTAAAGTGAGTCTATAGTATTAACTTTTACATTTAGGTTCCTAACTTTTTAATGCATCTTCATAATATTGATAATTATATATGATATATTTTTTAATAATATATTTAATATATTATAATATATTGTATATTCAGTATTTTCAACAATATATAGTATAGTTATACCTGGCCGCATCAAATCCAATGGAAAAATATTGCCATACTCGAATCCTAAACCTATATCCAATACCATACTAGAATTAGCAACCTAGTTTTCTCTCTGTTCAACATATTCTTCAACTAAATTTGATTTATGTTCAAGGTTGATGTTAGTTTTTGTAGGTATATAAAAGGCCTATGTTTCTCTATCTAAAAATGCATCACTAACACGTTGAGCAACATAATGCTAATTCTTTGTCTTGGCAAGGAGGAGAGGAGAGCGATTCCTTCATATGAGAATCTGCATCAACTATTTTGAGTAATGTTGTATTTGTAAGTCATTTTATTAAAAATAAAAATGGTTTTGTTGTTTTCCCTTCCTATTTGTCCAAGTGTCTCACATTATAATGAATTTTGTCTCTGCTTAAGATCTCATCTTTGTTGGCTACTTCATGAAATCAACCTTTTTAATTTGTAAAATAGGTCTTCCAATGTCACGTCCCTTCTTTAGCTGGGTTGGCCTAGCAATTAACAAAGGGCGTTGGGATATTTGCAAAATTTGATTGAAAATTTAGAAAAAAAATCCTAAATTGGTTAGCTAGGACAAAATCCTTAGCTGCTCTAGTAGATTGGGACAAAATACCTAACTGTTCTGATCAACTTTAGCATTCAAATTTGCTTTTCCTTACCCTAGTGATAATGATAACCTGACAAGATCTGATCTACTAGTGGCTTCTTGTTTTTGAAGGGTTGCATTCATAGCATACCTGGTTGTAAAACATTCGTTGGCTTCCTTGAACATCTACAATCACTATTGATTCACAAGGAGGAATGTTTTACACTAGTTTGTCATTGATGTGCAATGAACATTCAGTTTAAATGCATTAATCAGATTATGAACAGCGATACCTGCTTAAATTCTATATCTTGCCGATTGAATATATGCATAATAATCAGATTTCCAAATCAAAGTGTTGAGTTTATGGTTTTTACAAAATACAATATGCATTATTCAAACCTTGGAATGACTTGTTTCAGACCTGCATAATAATCAGCGCTGGTAATTGCTGTTAAAAGCTTGAAATGATTTTTTTCAGAACGTATGTTTTTGCTTCAGAATGAATTGTCTTCTTTTCATCACCGGGCTGTACAAAATAAAACATTTGTGGAATCAAATTTTTACTTCAGATTGATTATCGAATTCTTGAGGATAGTCTTCAGAAATTTTGTTCTTGATCAGATTGAGCATAATAGATCATTGTTTATCTTCAAGAAGAATTGGTTTGAAAGTAATGTTTGGCAGGAGATCTGTAGAATGAATGCATTTATAAGTTTTTAAGATAAGTCTGCTAAGGAAGTTGGGGGCAGTTAGCAGTTGGAGACAGTTTGCAGTTACAGTTGTTAGTTGTAACTTCTTAACAGTTTGCAATTAGCCCACCCACTTGAGACAATCTATTTATTCATTCCTTCATTTGTTTGATGTATGTGAGAAAATGTTACAAACCCAATAAAGGAATCGAGTGGGTGCGTGCAAAATTAGAGACATCATATAAGCCAATGAAAGGAGTGTGAAGTGTGTTAAAGTTCGAATGTGTAAGGCTTCATATACTTAGAAGGTTCTGAGAAAGAGGGCTTTTACTGTAAAGAAGAATGCAAGATCAGATATTCTAAAGTCTGAAGATTAGGTATAACAGTGACAAGTCTGAAGAGATCAGCTATAACAGTGACAAGTCTGAAGAGATCAGGTATAAACAGTAAACAGTGATTTGATTTTGGTTTGTCTCAAATCTGCTCTGACAATATTCTGATTTTTTGAGTGGATTTTATTCTTTATCAAATCTGTTTTAGCAAATAATAGTCATTTAATTTTGTTTTATCAAATTCTGTTCTAAGTCTATAAAGGAGTATGTTTCAAATATCAAAGAGGGGTTTGTCAAGGTGCATTTGCAGACTTATTGTTTCAGACTTTATTAAGGTTACAGAGGGTTTATAAGAGTTGTTTTGATAAATCAGAAATCTATTCAAAGTGTAAATGTTTGTCCACTCATTTTGTAAGGGGAAATCTCAAAACTTGTAATCAGTTGTAATTATTGTAATATTCTTAGAGTTGGTGCTCAGATCAGTGAATTGTGATCTTGAATGAGTTGGTGCTCATATCAGGGATTTGCTGATTCCTAGGGTTGGTGCCCTAAAAACTTGTAAATTCTTCAATCGTGAGACTGGATTAGGAGTAGATCCTAGTAGCATTTCTCACTGTGGTTTTTCCCATCCTTGGTTTCCATGTAAAATCTTGTGCATTGTTTCTTGTATGGCTGCATCTCTTTGGTTTAGTTACAATTGCTTCCAGATTTCACTTTGAAGTTTGACAAAGTTTTATTAAAAGTTAAATTTGAGTAAGGATTAAAAGTTTGTATCTACTACTGATTCACCCTCCACCCCCACTCTCAGTGGTAGAATTGTGTTCTACAAGATGCTGGTGGAATTCTCATTTGGGTTGCTGGTTGGTATCCTTTGGAGTCTAGGCGATTATAGCTGCAGTCAACCAGGCATACTTACCTTCCAATTTGACCTACAAATCACTACCTTAAATCAATCCCAAGAGAAGTGCCACCATCCTAGATTAGAGGGTTAGCTATGAACAACACCATGAAGGGTAAAGGTCCTGATCATCAACAACATCGATCATAATTGTTTTTTAGATTCAAACCCTAAGAGGAGTACCAACAAAGAGAGGCACTTTCCCTATGGGCAGATTGTAGCTCAAAGAGCAGGCACTAAGGGTGCCAATAATATTAGATTTTCACATTGCAGATTGCTGAGTAGTGTGGCAAGATAGATCCACGGCATTAAAGATTAAGCTCCACGAGTTCTTTGCCATTTCAACACTAAGTTGCAGGTCTGACCTGAATTAGCCATTGAGGAAGATAGGCTTGTGGAGGCTAAGGGTCAATAATTCCCACTCTTTTGTAACCACCTATAACAGTGATTTATAAGTCTGAGCGTAATCCAAGCCTTGTATGCAATCTCTAATTTTGATAACCAACTGGTGCAACAACTTTGTAACTGAAATTGCTGTTTGAAATCAATATTTTTTGTTGGAATTATAAGCAAGCTAAGTATTACTGTTCTAGTGGGTTATTGTTTGAAAATTTAACTCAAAATTCAAGAATTGAAGCTGTTCAAGTAGTTTATAAACCCTAGGGTTATTATTTCCGAGCTAGTCATAGCTAAGGTTTTCAAACTGTGAACCACAAAAAGAAATTAATAAACATAACCTAATTGAATGGATTTCCCTTTGTGATGTTAAATTACAAATTAGACCTATATTGTCATCTACTTGTTGAGCCCCAAGATTGCTTCTCACACTTCTAGAGAAATCAATCCACTTCAAGGCTAGGGAAATGTCATTCCTGAAGGTGGATAGATTGGGTCGTTAACAAAATGTGAGTGATGATAGGCCAATTGTTGAGTGGATAATCTTTCCTTTGCATTGGGCTCAGCTAGACCTACAAGGGTGTTCATAGAGGTAATCTTTAATGGGAATCAGTCACAATTGAAGATATGCAAACTAAAACAATCATGATAATATCTAGCATATGCTTGGTCCCAAAAGCTATCACTAGATCAAGTACTAATATACTGCACATATGACCTTTATTAAGCTGATGAAGATATGTTGGAAGTCATTCTCTAAAATGAAAACTTGTTATGGCTCGCTTAAAATGATTTTCCTTGGGAATATGATTGAATAATGAGATGCATACAAATTAACTTCTACTCCTAAAGTACTGTTTAAATATATTGTTTATTTTAAAGTGCATGGAGGGTCAAACACTTTCATGTCCAGTGCCTTATATTGGATTACAAAGTCAGAGCCAGCTAGAAGGCACAGCACAGAAATGACAAAAGAATTTATGAAATCAACAACTGAACATGTTTAATAGTCTCTCTCAAAATTTCCAAAAGTCTATATCCAATATGGGAAAGACCATTACAAATAAGATCTACAGTGCATTAAAGTGTTGTGGTGCTTATTAAATTAATATTACATTGATACCAACAAATGTGGCAAGAGGAAACCTAAGCTAAGAATTTGTCACTTTGTCATTAGGAAATTTTTCCAAAAATCTACAATTGCCAAGGAGACATTCATTTACAAACATCTGCTATAGGATAGCTACCTCTTCATGTTTTGGAAAATGAACTGTTATAATAATGTCTGGACATGCAAGTATTGAAATCCTAGATTGTGATCAGTATTGCAGTCAGCGGTTTGGTTGCTGAATCCTTATGGAAATTGACTAAGAATTGGATGTCATCAATGGTACATGTGGAACAAGTCAAAATCCCATGAAATCTATTGAAGTGGCTGCTTGGAGCTTGCGTGGAAACAAATCATGTTAGGTACTCAACCATCAAATTAATAGCAGCATAGTGTTCTCATCATCCATTACCTAAAGTTGCATGTGAATTTGTGCCCTTGAGGTGGACAACTGTTTTTGGGTGGGGAAACCTTTTGGAGTAGTTGCGGTGTCAAATCTAGTCATTGATGGCACCTTGGGTCATGCAAGGAGGTAGGTACGAATGAACAATGCAAAATGTGGGAGTTTTGGGGATCAGAGATGTCATGCCTCTGCCATATAGGCTCAGATTGCAGTCTTAGAATCATTTAGCCCAACAAGAAAAACACCAAAGAGGAGCAGTAGATTATGGACAGCGATTCTCCAAGGGGTGTGTGCCTTAATGAGTAAGAGTTTTAGCAGACATCGGTTGATTAAGAGCATCAATTAGCATCAAGGACACTTCACCATAAACTCAAATCAAACTGCCTAGACTACAATTAATAAATAGTTATCAGATGCTAAGTAGGGTGGGCATTGTTTGGGATGATGTTAAGGAAAGGTAGCGACCCAAATCAGGGCAGCAATTCTCTTTGGAAGGATGCATCCCTTCCAAGTGAAAGAGTATGACCCCACCAATTGAAGCTATATAAGGAAAAACTTTATTTGGAGAAAAGGGGGGAAGAAGATCATATTTGATAAGTGATCTGCATTCAGCAAAAAAAACAGCAATCTTGTGTCCTAGTAAGTGTTGTGGTATGCAATGTGATGATATTGTTTAATATATAATCTCTTATGTATTTTGATATAGTCAATAATGAAAATTTCTAATCTATCTAGTTTCTTCAATTATTTATTCTCCTACGAATAATCATGTAGGGGTTAGTAAGAAAACATGATTGGGAGGGTAGAGACGGGTTCCCCATCTAAGTAGCCCACTCCATATTGGATGGACAAGAGTTATTGCCGCTTGTAAGCCAAGGGGTGCTATATCACACCCTTGCGCTTCTTTGTGGTGAATGTTCGGGGCACCCTATTGTGCATTCCTATCCACTCCCTATGATGGTTGGTTGTTGGAAGTGAAACTGGAGAGTAGAAGCAATCGTGTATGGGTTAGTAAGGAGACACAATTGCGAGGGCAAAGATAGGTCCCCCATCTAAGTAGGCTACCCCATGTTGGATGGACAAGAGCTCCTGCCACTTGTAGGCCAAGGGGTGTTATATCACATCCTTGGAATTACTTGCGGCAAATGTTCCAGGCACCCTGTTGTGCGTTCCTCTCCAATCCCTATAATGGTTGGTTGTTTGAAGTGAAACTAAAGAATAAAAGCAATCATGTATGGGTTAGTAAGGAGACAAGATTGGGAGGGCAAAGATGGGTTCCCCATCTAAGTTGGCCATCCCATGTTGGATGGACAAGAGTTCCTGCCACTTGTGGGCCAAGGGGTGTTATATCACACCCTTGGATTTAGTTGCTGTGAATGTTCTAGGCACCCTATCATGCTCTCCTCTCCAATCCCTATTATGGTTGATTTGTGTTAATGAAGCTATAGACTAAAGTATGTGATTTTATTTAATTTATTTGCATATTAACTTTAAAAAGTTCAATATCTATTGTATGACTTAATGATAGAACACTCTTTGTAAAAATTATGTTGTTGAATTGTTACTTTGGGCAAAAATTAGGTATACCCTAATTTGGGGACACTACAATGGTATCAAAGCCTTGATCCTACCAACCTAAGAATTAAGAGGAAAAGTATACGCAAGCAAGCCGAAGAACTCAATTGGCATTAGGGGGAGAGAGGAGGAAACTTGCAACAAGCAAAAACTCTACTCAAAACAATACAATGAGTGAACAAATGGGAAATGAATTGAAGACTTTCATGGAGTGCAAGAACAAACAACTTAAGTTCTCGTGCAGAAAAATGAGAAGACAACACATCTACTCCTACAAACCCTTTAAAATATGAACAACACAATCAGCAATCTTAGACCCAACCAAGCTAATGGGAAGGATGTCACCTCTAATCATTTAGAAAATGACAATAGAGCTTTGTTATGGTCAGTACCGAGAATAACTAGGCCCTCCTTACCTAAACAAGAGATGAAGAAGAAATTAACACACTGAATCATAACTTAGATGAACTTGCTGAAGCATATTCAAGACTTGACCCTGAAGTAAGGAGAAGCATTTCATTTAGGGAATATTGTGAGGCTGGAACAAAAAGTAACCCTTGAAGGGAGAGGGGTCAACCTAACAGAAACTTATATAATAAAGTAGGCAAATTAACTCTCCTAACTTTGTTGGTTCAAAGAAGATCACCACCTGTTCATGGATCTAAAAATTAAACATGTATCTATCTCTAAATCCAATGATGGAAGATGTCATCAAGTTCACCATTTTACATTTAGAAGGGGTTTGCACACCACTGGTGGCACCATGGCTTGATTACTCAAGGCCATCAAAACATAACAACTTATGTTGACTTCATTGAAAGATTTCACCAAAAGCACCCTGAGGGATATTTTAAAGAATTAACTCAATTAAGACAAGAAGGGACTGTTGAAGATTATGGTGGAATTCCAGTCATGGTTCCCAGGATTATCGAAAAAAGTCTCACTTAATTATTTATAGACCTCTTAACCTTCACATCTTATTTATATTTCTTTGCCTCAAACAAGATCTACTTAATTAATTGAGTCAGGAATATCATTGATGAACATATCAGACATGAGAGACATAATTGAATCTGAAGGTTGGAAGCCACTAGAAAAACTCCATTGGTTCACTTAGATCTTGTGAAAATCTGTTAAAGCATATATGCTTGTAAGCTAAATACAACATAATAGTCAAATCTATCTGTGAACTGATAATGTAGGATATCACCAAAAATTTGTATCTCATGGTTCCTGCAAACCATGATATAAAGCCAAATGTTATATGCTACAGACTGATTAGACCAAATCCTCAAAATCTAGGAACACTCTATCCAATCAATAAGATTGATCTCAACATCAAATTCTGAAAGGTGTCAACCTGAAGTCTTGCTCCTAAAATTCCTGGAAATCAAAGAGAGAGTCTGAAATACTAATACGGTAATACCAAACCGATAAATCAGACTTATCCCATATTAAACTAAGTGATGAACTTTAAAGTTTTCAAATTAATGGGAAGTTTCAGTCAAGCTGCCCTTTCGAGTACCAAGCAAACAGATCACAACTCCACAATTTAGATTACTCGACCATGGTAACATGTCCAATCTAACATGATCCAAAATCTCTCTTACCCATTGTTAATCCAACATAGTCCCTACTACAAATAAGGAAAGATTGTGAAACAAAAAGACAATTCTCAAAATCCTCTTGACAAAGAACATTGCTTAGATGTGTGTCATGCTTCCAATCCTCATCTTAACATGTGGAAAGCTTGCCCTTGCTTCGGAGAGATATCCATGACATTGTGCAAACATAGGGCCAACCAAATCACTTCTTGCGAATACGATTGGTGCTATTACAAGATGGCCTTGTTCCTTCTTTCAGAAAGATGAGAGAACTTGTCTTAAAATTACAAACCTTGCCAATTTCCAATTATTGGTTATGTTGTCGAAATAACTCACATTTGAATTAAAGGTAAAAATACACATCTTGGTTCAAATCTACAACTTGTAATAATATTGGAGTAGCGCAACAAAAGCAGAAGTACGAGATAGACCTTCATAAAAACAATTCCCAAAAAGGTTAGAAGTTGCAAAGACCAAGCCATTTTTC
This sequence comes from Thuja plicata, assembly GCA_018584345.1. Classification (NCBI taxonomy): domain Eukaryota; kingdom Viridiplantae; phylum Streptophyta; class Pinopsida; order Cupressales; family Cupressaceae; genus Thuja; species Thuja plicata. The sequence goes on from MU224600.1 coordinate 3,897,813, forward strand.
TATTAAAATGTCAACTTAATCATCCTGATTTGGTTGAGGACAAGCAATCTTGGGAAGGGCAGACTGTCATGCCCCTATCATATAGGCTCAGACCGCAGCCTTAGAATCATTTAGCCCAACTAAGAAAACACCTAAGAGGAGCTGTAGATTATGGACAGTGATTCTCCAAGGGGTGCGTGTCTTAACAAGTAAGAGTTTAAGCAGACATCAGTTGATTAAGAGCAGCGATTAGCATCAAGGAACACTTCACCATAACCTCAAATCAGACTGCTTAAAGAATACAATTAATAAATAGTTATCCGATGCTAAGTAGGGTTGGCAATGTTAGGGATGATATTAAGGAAAGGTAGCGACCCAAATCAGGGCAGCGATTCTTGTTTGAAGAATGCATCCCTTCCAAGTGAAAGAGTATGACACCACCAATTGAAGCTATATAAGGAAGAACTTTATTTGGAGACAAGGGGGAAGAAGATCAGATTTGATAAGGGATTTGCATTCAGCAAAAAAAACAACAGTCTCCTGATCTGGCAAGTCTTGTGGTATACAATGTGATGATATTATTTAATATATAATCTCTTAGATATTTTGATATACTCAATAATGAGAATTACTAATCTATTTAGATTCTTTACTCATTTCTTTAATCTATATTCTCCTACAAACAATCATGTAGGGGTTAGTAAGAAAAACACAATTGGGAGGGCAAAGATGGGCTCCTCATCTAAGTAGACCACCCCATGTTGAATGGACAAGAGTTCCTGCCACTTGTGGGCTAAGGGGTGTTATATCACACCCTTGGGCTTAGTTGCAGTGAATGTTTTGGGCACCCTATTGTGCATTTCTCTCCAATCCCTACGATGGTTGGTTGTTGGAAGTGAAACTATAGAATGGAAGCAATCATGTATGGGTTAGTAAGAAGACACAATTGGGAGGGAAAAGACATGTTCACTTATCTAGGTTAGCCTCCCCATGTTGGATGGACAAGAGCTCCTGCCACTTATGGGCTAAGGGGTACTATATGACACACCCTTGGACATATTTGTGGCGAATGTTATGAACCCTATCGTGTGTTCCTCTCCAATCCCTATGATGGTTGGTTGTTGGATGTGAAACTAAAGAAGAGAAGCAATCGTGTATGTGTTAATAAGGAGAGACATGATTGGGAGGGCAAAGATGGGTTGGATGGACAAGAGCTCCTACCATCTAAGATTGGAAGCCATCTAAGCAGGCCACTTCATGTTGGATGGACAAGCATTCCTACCACTTGTGGGTCAAGGGGTGTTACATCATGTCCTAGGGCTTTGTTGCGGTGAATGTTTCAGACACTGTATCGTGCTCTCCTCACCAATCCCTATTATGGTTGATTATTGGAAATGAAGCTATAAACTTAAGTATATGATGTCATTTAACTTAATTGCTTATTAACTTAAACAGTTCACTAGCTATTATATGATCTAATTATATAATACTATTTGTAAACAAATGATGTTGTGGAATTGTTACTTTGGGAAAAAATTAGGTATATCTCAATATGGGGACATTATAGGAGTTCCTGTATAACCCATGCCAGAGACAAGCAAATTAGAATAACCCTACATCATTGACTCTAAAAAGATATATGAAGGAAATAATTGAGAATTATGGATCAGGGATACCACATAATCCATACCCACTTGTTGGGGATTAGGGATCATGATTGCATCACACCTCATGCGCAAAGCAAGCAAATGAAGGTATCTCCGTTTCATCAACTTTGAAAGAATCCATGAATGCAGATATTAGTAGTTGTGGATCAAGGATTAGGGATACTAAGGAGTTCATCCCACAAGGCATGCAAATAAAGATAGGTCGAAACTCTCAAGCGTGATATGATAACATAGTGGAGAATGTTGGGGATTGGGAGTTGGGGGTAACAAGGAACTCATCCCTCAAGGCATGTGGGCAAAAGGATGACCAAAATGACAACTCTAAAGGGTAACTTAGTGTAAAGAGTCGAAGTGTGGGGGTCCAAGAAAAAGCATGCTAGTAAGAGGAAATTTGAAACTTTGACAAAGAGAAGGAAATTATAGAGGTTGGGGGAAAGGTATGCTAGGATGGGAAACTCTGAAACTCTAACATCTAGCACAAGCTTTGGAATTTGAAAAAATACCCCCATTCGTTCTTTTTTTGTATTTTGGGCAACTTACAACACATTATAAGGACAAAAGTGATGAGGGAGAACTACTCTTAGGCAAACCTGATAAAATTGGGCACATGCAAAGATTTCTCAAGTCAAATACACATGATGGGAAAAATGAGTTCGGAATGCACAAAACACATTTGGCAATGTCATATTAGATCCCCTCACTTTCTATGGCTGTTTCTACCTCTTGTCACTACTTTAGTTTATGATATAAACCTAAGCTTCCTTTTGGTCCTTTGGACCGACAACAATATTAAGTGACAGCTTGGGGAATGGCCACCCAGCTAAGGTTTTTCTATCGCATCAAAGAACCCCTAAGAAACCTTTTTCACCCTTAATGCCATAACCTATCCCAATCTTTGCTGCTGTCCTCTTTTGTTGTTTTTCTTTATTTTTAAAAACTTTTTTTAAGTAATCTCAATGATTTCAATTTACAGTGTTTTACTTAATTCAATGTTGTTGCTAGAGACTTGACAAATGGGGTGTTTAAAATGGTTTGTTCCACATCATATATTTCAACATAGCTTGCATTGAATCTGATTTACGGTTCACCTCTATTTTGACAACAATATTGAAATGATAAGAGAAAGGTATAAGAATTTGGGAAAAGAAAATATCTGATACTTTTTCTGAAAACGCAGTTTCATGTGTTAACATATCTCAAAACTTCTCAAAACAGCTCCAAATACCTAGTTTTGGTTATTGTTGACATTAAATGATCTTTCTCCCTATCCATCTCAGCCCACCTGTCCTTATTCCTACCACTCATGCAAACAAGAAGAGGAAGAACAAGATGCCATAATATTGCATTATTGTGGTACCAAAATGAAGGAATCAAAATATATATAAAGATCGACAAATGATACAAGCGGGTAATAAAACTCAAAAAAATATGTAGTATATATTCTTTCTTAGTGGACTACATTATAATTACAATAAGGTGCAACAATAATGCACCTGGGCAGAACAAACTGAATCAAATCAACTTTGAGTCTTTACAATTTCTATCACATTAAGTAACAAACTGCCTATCTATTTGAATGTTTTGACTTTGTGTTTATGTCTTTTCCAGTTTCTAGTACTTGCAGGTTTGAAGGGATGAACAGTAATATGTGTTTGGTTCTGGCATGGTCTGAAGTGACATAGCCAGTGCTAGATTGAATATATATTATGATTCTTGATATTTCTGATTAAATATTATTGCTCAATTTTTTTTAGGGCTGGTCACTCGCTCGCTTTTCGCACTCTGGATGCAGAAGAAGTATCAGGTTCTCAACGTACAGAAGTTCTGAATTTAGGTCAGATTTACTCTGTCATAAAGGTCTTTTTATCTTTCATTGTTGTGTGTACCACTTGACGCAATTTTCATGTTAGACTGATATGCATGTTATTGACATTTGCACTTTTTATTTCCATTTGATGTGATATTCAATTTTGAAACTGTCATTTTCTTCACAAGAATAAAGTTGATATATACCATTAGCATAGTTTGCTTGGCTTCCTAGAGAGTGCACACCTTAATAAGCATCCATCAAGATCTTGACAAGTGTAGTCAGTGTAATGATTTCTATTATTATTTTTGATAATATGGGGTATCTGATCATGAATTAATTGTTTGTTGGCTATTGGATAGTTATAAGTCAGTCAATCAGAGTTGGTTAGTCGACAATTGCATTCCTCTTGGAAATTGTTGGGTCTTTTAAATAGATGGTGTATGGCCAAGGAAAGCAGTATGATCTAGTCGGATTGACTCTGATTCTTGGCTAACCATCTCTGGTCTACTTCTATGATAACTTCATGTGCAGATAATGATACACTTTTACTCCTTTATTTGGTATGTATTATTTATTAGTTCTGTACATTATTCCTCTACCTACATCATTTAACATGGATGGTGATGATGATATTTTTGAAGACCCGTATGATTTTTTATCAATGAGGGCTGATTGTTGACATTTGACATTATTAATTTTTAACTTTAATATATATATCATGACATTCAAGTTTGACCATTATTTGACTATGAATATGGTGCTTTAATCTATTAAATTAATATATAATATAAGATGCCATGTGGTGTATTTTGAAGTCAAGCACTAATGCAAATATTTAAATTTTCTGATTTCTATATCTTTTTGTACTAAGTTGCTGGTTCGGGTTCGGAGATCCAGTTTTCTGGTTCAACTAATTTTTTTGGGAGTTTGGGCTCGTTAGTACAAAAAAATGTAAAAATTATATATATTATATTTATAAATATACATGTATGTATAATATATATATCTATACATATATTATTATGTGCATATATATATGCAACTATAATATAATAAAAATAATATATACATATATTATATTATAAAGTATTTTGATTTTAATTATCTTCAAATATTATTTTTATTATAATATAGTTGCATATTTATTATTAAATTTATTTTTTGATGGGTAATGAGCCAAAGCCGAGATTTAATTATTATTATTTGTTGATTTAATTATTATTATTTGTTAAGATTAAGTAGACTCGAACCCAAGACCTCCCAGATTAGAGGCTCACAACTTTACCGCTGTGCTGTAGGCTGTTGCCTTATTATTTAAAATTTTAAATATATGTATTATAGTTGCAAATATATTATTTTCCAAACAAGTATCAACATTTTATGCAAAGATTTTGCAGTCTAATATATTTTATCAGACCCACACGCAAACTAGACTGGTACCTGGATTGGGCCTAAGCATGCGGCAAACCCGTTAACATAGTAAAAATATGGATGAACCCAAAATGAACTCAACTACAAAAAAAAATTGACTGAACCTGCAAACTGAATCCTCAAACCTGAACCCAAACTAGTACCAGGACAAGCAACTTAGCCCCACTGACCCTTATAAATGATGAGCATTTATTTTAGCCTCTGCTGGAATACACAAGGGACCAAGCAGTCCAGGATTGAAAAACAGGAAAGATTATGGCAGCTTGTAATTTAAAAATTTGTTTAGATCTGCCCATGAGGAAGAAATGCCACTGTAAGCTGAGAGGGGCTCAAGATCCATACCACAATTGGCTAGATAATCCACTGCTGTGCTGAACGCTCTCCAACAATAAGAGAGAGTACTTCCTTGAACTGCTGGCTGAGAGGAAATGCTTCTTCCAAAAACCTCTGAAGTTGTCATGGGGCAAAAGGCTTTTTTAAGGGCATTGATTGCTATTAAGGGACCCCCTTACAGTCTTAATTGTTATTCCCTTACTGAGGGTGCTAGAGACAGCCCTGCAACTATGCCTTCCTATTCCACCTTATTATTTGTACAATTTCCTGGAAGTAGGAAACCTCCATCAATAAAGCTGCCATCCTTGTGAACAATAAATCCTGTCTCTGCATTTCCCAAATTTCCCTGAGAAACCCCATTAAATTTCAATTTTACATAAGGGAGAGGCAGGGAACTTGTATCCAATTTTGCAACCGAATCTCTCTTCTTGCATCTTGTAGGGCAGGATGGGGCTTTATTACTTTCTAATTGCTTGTCTCTTAACCATTTAATGGGATATTTACAATAATTTTTTTTTCCATTTTGTTTTTATCTGAATTCTTGGCAGGAGATATTAAAATTCTCTCCCTGTAAGCCAATTATTTGATACCTCTCTTCTTTGTGTATCTTGTTTTCCTAACCTCATTCTCAATTGCTTTTGTCAAAAGCGAATTGAGTATCGCTAAATCTTGCTCTCCATTTAGAACTAATATATTTGATTTGCCATTTCCTGAGTATTGCTTTAAACTTGCTCTTCATTTAGAACTAATATATTTTATTTGCCATTGCCTGTATCTTATATAAATTTTAAAAGCTTTTTGTAATTATTATTTCTTCCAGCTATTTCTTATGATAGGTTTTCACGCTCAACTGTATTTCTTTAGCCCAGAGAAAATTGTATAAGTTACATAGCCTTAATTTAGGTAGGAAATGTTCAACTAGCAGGCAGCTCATTGCAAAGAGGTCTCCAATATACTCGAGTTCCACTAACTTTCCATTGTTCTTATTAGAACAATAACAGGCCAAGTGCAGAAGACTTTAAAACTAATTAAACTTGGAGAGAACTCTTGAGTCACCGTTAGTATTTTAGATCAGTAAAGTGAGGGCCTCTTATATTTAATCTTTGTATCAAGAAAACAAAGTTCATAAATCTAAATTGAGAGATCAAGTCCATTTGCTTTTCATTATTGTGGCTATTTGAAGAATGCACCTGGGTCTATTCTTTATGGATAATAGCCTGAAGAATGAACTCAAACTGAGACATAGATAAGTATAACATGCATTTATTTAGGAACTTTTAGGTCTGAAATGGAGTTGTCCAAAAATATTCTAACGATGGCAATGTTTGGAATCTTTGTTCCAAGATTTAAGGCATTTTGAATGATCCGAAATTCTTTACTTTTATAGTGCAGGGAGAGTGGAAAGGCAGCTCAAAATGGAGTGAGATAGTGGACCCTTTGAATGGACAGAAATTCATTGCTGTACCAGATCCTTCTGCAGCTGAGATTAAAGTGAGTGTAGTGATCTGCAACATTTACTAAAAATATTTCCCCCATCTGCAAGCACAATTTTGCCCTTACTTTCTTTGTAAATAGTAGATGAATCCCGATTTTTAAATCACTAAGGTACTCTACCATTGTACTTGAACAGTAATATATGCTTTTCTTATAATAATTGTTTTCTAATTTTGTGATAGATTCTTGAAACATAACTTGGGTTGGATTGTTATGTCTGTTATGACCTTTAGTGCAATATTACATATTTAAGAAATCTAATATTCTTCTTTTGCTTTCTTGTTGCTCTCTGTTTCATGATGTTGCCTGCAGCCGTTTATTGAGAGCTTGCGTTCATGCCCTAAACATGGATTGCACAATCCATTAAAAAATCCTGAAAGGTGTGTTACTAAAGCTTTCTGAAATATCTTTGATTGCTTTCATGTTGTGTGTACAAATAATGTTCTAGAATTAGAAGATAGACTGTGTATATCATCTGCATTTTGCACTTACTTTTTTTAAAGGGGTAAACTCTTTTGACCTGGAGCTCTGAATTGGTGAGGACACAAACGGGGGACCTCATCCCAAAGTAACGAGAATCGGAATCAGCAAGGCCGAATCGAATCGCGAATCGGCTAGGAATCGGAATCGAATTGGCCATGAATCAGCAAATTTAAAAAACCCTTGAAATTTAGAGATTTTAACAATTTAAAACTTATTTCATGCATCCTTTATTGAATATAACTTAAACACACTATAACATCATCAAATAGAACCTAACATACATAAACAAGGAACATAAATGATAAATCCATCACATACGTTACATATTTATGCAGCCTAGAAGCATGAGTTAAGATTAGAATGTCACATAGTATCATAAAAACATTTAAACAACAAAAA
>MU224600.1:3905552-3942769 GCA_018584345.1 Thuja plicata
CTTCTTCATCATCATCATCTTCTATATGGAGCCTAATAAGACTCGAAGGTTAATTTTTCCCCATTTTTATCGGCGCAGTTTCCACCCCAAATTATTAAATAGGGGTTTGGGGGCAAAGCCCCCAAGATGGGGTCTAGGGGCAGCGCCCCTTGTGCGCTCCCTGACTTTAATTATTTTATAAAGGCATCGAGAGTTATTTTTCAGCTCCATAAGACATCAAATCATAAATGTATGTAAGATGAAAATCCATGAAACGTATGTCTATCAGTATTGGATAGTTGCATCCATTGGTCGTTAAGAGACATATCTTTCCAAATCGCACCTCGCCATGAACATTTGTTATTTGAACATTTTCTATTTGCACAAACCAGTTTTAGGGTTATAACAGAGGAAAAACACAAAAAGATTAAAAAAAATGTGTTTTTTAATTTTTTTTGACTTGACTTCACTTGAAGCCGCGCGGCCGATTCATGCCGGTTCACGCAAGTGATGTAGGCGATTTTTTGCATGAATCATCTGAATCGACGATTCATGCCAAAAAACCGCCAATTTGATTCACTGGCTCCAATAAAATTGGTCATGATGAACCTAATCGCGGAACCGGCGATTCAATGGCGATTCTCGTTACTATGCCTCATCCACATTTAATTTTTAAACATTCAACAATAGCACCCCAACAGGGTTTGAACCTTGATAGAAAGAACAACCCCCCCACAACTAAACCATCAGATCATGCCAATACCAGCCTGCATTTTGTAGTTCTTAAAGAGGGACCTCAAACTTAGAATGCATCTATTACTTTCTTATGTTTAGGAGCTTTCTGTTTGCAGATTTGTGTTGGCTATACAAATGAGTGTACCTCAAAGACCTGCTCTGTCACAAAAAAATGTGAAAATCGGGGACATCCGCTCATTTTGGAATGCTGCGGGATGCCCAGATGTCTTCAGGGTCTCTTGACTGTCCTGGAGTTTTCAAAATCTCCTTGACAGCCCATAGCTGTTTTTAATAGCAAAAAAAACCACTTACAAAAAACAGACTTTTTCAATGGCTTTTGAATGTTTGTCACTTGATTGATCCATAAATTCAATTCTATTTGTTTTCACATTCCCACTTGTTATGTAGCATTCATCCTAAACCATTTTTGGACATTTTTGTCTGTTGCTGTTCTCCATCTTCAAATAAAATTTGCCAGGAACAATAATATTAAAATATTGAAGTTATGTGAACACTGAAATGTCCTCCATTGAAATTATGCAATACATTGTGCAACTTTTTAAATATTTGTTTTTTTCCTGAATTTGAAAAACCAAGCCTAGCTGGAACAGCAAATAAAAATCGAAAACAATCGTCATGCCCCCACCATCTTAGAGGAATCACAATTCGCAAACCTTATTTCTAGGTATTATTCCCTTAGCAGCTGACTAAGGTAAACTCCAAAAATAATATTTCAAAATCAAAACGACATAGTTGCCGATCTCCTTGTGGTAGCGCCCAAATGGAATCAAGGCTGACCTAGCTGTCCACGCCATATTTATGCAAAACAAGTGATATATATCATTTCAAGTATACTGGCCGACTCCTTGAAGAAGTTGCCACTCTAAGGGACAAGTAGTCGTCCCACTTTGAAGGGACACCACATTTGCATGAAGTTGCCTCCTGTACAAAGAGGCATATGTGCAATATAATTAAAGAACCGATTTCCAAAGGGGTGTCATTGTGGAGGAGACACAATTAGAAAAAGGAAGGGATACATGGGAAGGGATATGACTCTCCTGGCCCAAAGAGGAAGATATAAAGGCATAAAGATCAACTCCAAACAAGGAAGGGAGGATCAGCAGCTGAAAAACACAGACAACCGAAATACATAATATAAGCAGAAGACACATACAGCAGAAATACATAATATAAGCAGAAAACATGTACAGCAGAAATACATAATATAAGCAGAATCAATAAGTTGCAGAAGCAGATCTGGAAAATATATATGCATGGAAAATATGAAGAATGTTGCAGATCATTAAAGCTTTATAAACAGAGCCAGGAGAAATTATGATCAAGAACAGCATGTAAAGGAGCAGTGATTAAAATGAATGTCTTTGAAGGCAGCCATCTGACAATGTTGATCAGCGATCCAATTAGCATTAAACGGTGATCAAGACAGCAGATACACATTGAGCATCCAGCAATTAAACACATACAGCAGTACATCACATCAGCATCGAACATCATTAAGGAACTTGAGACATTCAACAGATTATAGTGATCAAGCAGTCGAACCACACCAGCAAGATCGTTATATCTGCGAATGCCATCTTCGGTAATACAGAAGCAAGTCAGCCGGGCAAGGACTGAAGCAATTCACGAGATCGTTCAGCATCTATAGACAAGAAAACATCTGCGGATTGGTAGACTAAGTTTGCATCAGATCTGCCTATTCACAAGTAACTGTGATATATATATATATATATAAATATATATATGTAAACATGTTCTTGAGTAATGGAGAATGCAGAGATAAATATTCATAATAGAATATGAGAAGCCTTAATCATCTGCAACCCACCTCATAGGTAGGGTTTGAGATATAAGAGGATGGTAAAAGGCTTATGTAAGGAGGCCAAATAAGGGCACTTGCACATGTAAGGAGGCCGAGAGAGCACTTGCATTGTGTAAGGAGGTCAAATAAGGGCACTTGCATCGTGTAAGGAGGCTGCGAGAAGCACTTACACCATGTAAGGAGGCCAAGAAGGGCACTTGCATCATGTAAGTAGGCTGGGAGAACTAGAAGCACTTACATCATGTAAGGAGGCTAAATGGGCACTTACATAGGATCGAGAAACTCCATACAGTCTCAGCCCAAATTCTGCAAGGTGGCATGTTTGTGTTCGGAGGAAGAGACTTCATAGGAAAAGCAAGTACAAGCAAACCACTAAGCAAGCAAGAGGAGGGCTCTGGTATACATCCACTCGCGGGCTTAGTGTAGAAATGGCTTATACTTACGTAATGTTATTGATAGTCTATGTTTATGATGTCATATAACCCTAATCATTGAATATATATAGATACATATTTGTATATGTTGTTTATGTTATGATTGCAAGATTCAAATCCTAGATCACAATAATTAAAGGAATAACTTGGTAAGATGCAACCCTAACCCTAATTTGTTGCAATTGTGATTCTAGGGCAAATTAGGAAGGGGACATCACAATAATTGACTGTAAACACTTTAGCAAACCCTCAATTGCTGATTCAACACTTCATATGATCAATTTCATCAATTACATTTGCTGTTAGAAACATTAGATTACTCCAAACACTCAAATCTGAATTAAAGTAATCATGTCAACATCATTCCATATCACATGGTCGATTTTGGAACCCTTAGATATCTGATTTTTGAATTTTTCTTGTCTACTGAGCTGGAAATGATTACAATGCATGAAACTTCTTTTTTCTAATTTTAGTAATAAAAGATCTCTCACAAAATGCAGATATGTATATGTATCCTTGAAGAATCCGGTTTTGCTTGAAACCATCCAATACTTGGTATGAGCTTCTGTAGTTTGCAGCAGGGATTTTAGGACTGGTGGCTGATAAAATTGTGCAAAACGTTGCGCAGCAGCAGTTAATGCTGGTATAGTACTAAGTTTGATCAAACCCTCCTTTACCATGGTACACAATATAGAATGATGACAAATGAGTTAATGACTGCTGTGATGTCTAAAGGTTATATGGTTGATGCAACTTGACCCACGAGTGCTGGTATTCCACTGATTTGCAATAAATGCTAGGCAAACAGTGGCCGATGTGCATGCAAACCTTTGAAAAGTCAATATATGGTGATAACAATGCCCTAGAAATGGCACTTAGATCCAGCATAAAATGTTGATTATTAGGCTTCAGCCACCAAAGAATGCAGAAATTAATTGTAACCCAGTGACTAGGGTTTGAAAGTGAAATAGATGTTGACAATAAATTCCTCCTCAATATGGTGCGGCGGTGCCTTAAACCTAGCTAGAAATGATGTTTATCATGAAGAGCACACGCTAATATTGAGAGACGAGGGGGGGGGGGGGGGAATNTGTTTATCATGAAGAGCACACGCTAATATTGAGAGACGAGGGGGGGGGGGGGTGAATTAGTATCAGGACGGATTTAAACGCTTATTTCAAGTCTACAAATATAACTTCAAAAACATCAAGCAAATAACACATGCAAGAACATAGAAATTACGTGGAAAATCCCTAAGGGCAAAAAACCACGGCAAAGTTTGCTTTTATTAACTTGTTTCAAACTGTAGGCAACAACCCACATAAGACACTGATCTTACAAACGTCTAACTCACTAGAAGCACCAACTCCCTCTGAGCACCAACTTATTACGAGGCACTGGCCTCCAATAAACTTTGCTTGAAAAAACTTCTCTGTACTCTGCTCAAAAAACTTTTTTATATTCTTCTCAATAAAACTTCTCTGCATTTTGCTCGAATTAACATAGATTTGTACTACCTCTTCTTTTTCTCATCACACTTTATCTCTGATTTTAAATCCCCCAAAAATCTTCTTAAACTGCACTTTCCTTAATCACTAAAAAATCATCTACTTGAACTGCTCTTTACTTTTTTTTATTTCATAAATATATATAAAACTCTTCTAGAATAAAAACTACTATTAATTGTGATGCTGTTTGGATTCTCAAAATAGAAGATTTCTAAAATATCTTGCACACCCAAATCCGATCATGAAACCTTATCAAATCTGCTTTCAAATCTGCATAAAATCTTTCTTTTTATGCCACATAAATTTTTTCTTTTTATGACAGTAAATCTTGCTTTTGTGTCACACTAAATCCTTCTTTTTATGACACATTCAATCTTTCTTTTTATGACAAATCAGATTTGGTTTATCTTATCATATCCTCAAAAATTATTTTCTTGTTTACTTCTAAAAGTGACTTTTCTTGTTTACTTCTAAAAGTGACTGCCAGCTTTATGTGATTTGCTTTACTTTCTTTTCTTGGCAATGGTTACCTTCTTTTAGCAATATCAACATTAGGCGAATTCTTTCTAACAGAAGCACATTCTTTTTAGCAATAGCATATTCTTCTAAGAACAGTTACTTATATCTTTTTTCATTTATCAAGCTTTGACATCAATGACAATTATCTAACAATCTCCTTCTTTGTCATTGTTGACAACTTCAAACTTACAAAACTGAAAATGCAACCTGCAATCTGCTCCTGCTCCCCCTGTCTCTAATTGTTCCCCTTTGACATCAATGGATTCTTCATGCAGAGCCAAAAGATATGACAATTATAAGCTCCCCCTTAATCAATACTCTTCCTTAATGACAAGGTGAGTTTGGCATCACTCCTAACTTCTTCCTTCAAGTACTCAAAAGTTTCCTTTGGAAGAGGCTTGGTGAAGATATCTACACCTTGTTCTTTGTTGGCAACATATTGTAGCTTCACTTGATTGTTAGCAACTTGTCTCTTAAAAAATGATACTTGATTGGAATATGTTTAGTCCTGGAGTGCATAACTAGATTCTTGGAAATATTAATTGCACTCGTATTGTCACAAAACATAGAGATGGGATGATCAAACTCTACCTTTATGTCCTTCAACACGTGCTTCATCCATAGAAGGTGTATGTTACTATGTAACAAGAAATTGCTGCAATATATTTAACTTCAATTGTAGACAAAGAAATTGACTCTTGTTTCTTACTCAACCATGAAACAAGATAATTTCCTAGAAAGAATGCACCTCCACTTGTGCTCATTCTATCATCAATACTGTCGGCCCAATCTTCATCTGTGTATGCTGTGTGGGCGAAATCTTCACCTCTTGGATGCCATAAACCGAAATCTATAGTACCTTTCAGATATTTGAATATCTTTTTACTGCACTTCATGAGTCTCCTTTGGTGCAGTTTGAAATCAAGCCACATAAGCAACAACTTGCATAATTTCTGGACGTGTAGCTGTGACATACAATAAACTCCCTATCATTGACATGTACAAAGTTTGATTAGCTTCAAGAGATTCATCGTCCTTGCTCAACTTGCATCCTGTAACCATGGGGGTACTCACAGGATTGCAGTCTTCTACCTTGAACTTCTTTAGCATTTCTATATACTTGTTTTGAAAAAGAAATATTCCATTAGCTGATTGTAATATTTGCAAACCAAGAAAACAAGACAGCTCACCAAGCATTGACATTTTAAACTCATTTTCCATGGTAGTAGCAAATTCTTTGCACATATTTTTGCTGTTGCCTCCAAAGATTATATCGTCTACATAAACAATAACAATTACCTTCATTTTTGACATAGAGGTTGCTGTCTGCAAAACCTCTTTTGTAGCCTTGCTGCTGCAAGTATTTGTCTAGTGTAGAATACCAAGCTCTGGGTGCTTGTTTCAACCCATACTGTGCCTTCTTCAGCTTGCAAACATAGTCCTGATTTTCTGAAATAATGATTCCTTCAGGTTGTTCCATGTAAACTTCTTCCTCCAAATTTCCATTCAGAAAGGGTGATTTTACATCCATTTGAAAGACTTTGGAATTCTTGAAGCTTGCAAAAGCTAGAAACATTCTTATTGCTTCTAACCAAGCAACAGGTGCAAATGTTTCTTCAAAGTCAACACCCTCAACTTGTGCATATCCCGTGCACACAAGTCTTGCCTTATTTCTTACAATCTGGTTGACTTCATTTAATTTATTCTTGAAGACTCATTTAGTTCCTATGAGATTCTTATATTTGGATCTTGGAACAAGTTCCCGAGTTCTATTCTTCTTAATTTGATCCAGCTCTTCGTCCATTGCTTCTATCTAATTTTTGTCTTTACTTGCTTCTTGAACACTCTTCGGTTCAATTTTGGACAGCAAAGACATATCTTCATTTTCTGAATAATCTATCAATTTCTTTTTACTTTGCCTTTCACCTCTTATTATCAGATCTTGTGGATGATTTCTTTGTATAAATTTAGGTGGTGTCTCTGTGGAAGCTTTTAATGATGTCTCTGAAGGTCTTTTTGGTGGTGTCTTTTGTGCAACTGTTTCAACTGCACCTCCTTCAACACTCTCTTTATCTTCCTTGAACTCCTCTGAATCTAGACCATTTACTTCTTGTAATTGTTTTGGAAGACTTCTACCTTCGTCAACTTTAACGTTTGCACTTTCAACAATTTTGTGCAAGCGTTTATTTTAGCATCTGTATGCTTTACTCTTGGAAAAATATCAAGAAAAACTCCCTCATTTGCTCTTGAGTCAAATTTACCCAAATTGTCTTTCATCTTTTCAAATATCACATGAACTACCAAATGCTCTAAAGTACTTTACAGTTGCTGGCCTACCTGTCCATAACTCATAAGGAGTCTGGTTGCTATTGACTCAGATTAATCCAAAATCCTGAATATAAATAGCAGTATGAACTGCTTCTTTCCAGAAAGAATTAGGGACTTTGGACTCATTCAACATTCTTTGAGTCATCCCTTGAACCGTCCTATTATTCCTTTCCACAACACCCTTTTGCTGTGGTGTTCTTGCAACTGAAAATTGTCTTTTTATTCCACGCTTTTCACAGAAATCTTGGAATTCGCTTTAAGTGAATTCTCCTTCTTTGTCTGATCAAAGACATTTAATCTTTCTACTAGTCTCATTCTCCATTAAGGCTTTAAATGCTTTAAATTTGTCAAGAGCTTCTAATATTTCCTTTTAAAAAGCAACCTGGTTCATTCTTGTAAAATCATCAATTAAAAGCATAAAATATCTTTCACGTTGCTTGCTCCATGTTCTCGTTGGCCCACATAGACCTGTATGAGTGAGCTCTAGAGGCTTTGTAGTAGAATACTCAAATTTGAAGCTTCCTCTAGTTTGCTTTCCCAATTGACATTCTTTACAAATTATGTTTGAAGGTTTTGAGAGCTTTGGACTATCACTCATTGCTTCTTTGAGGCTGATTTTGACAAGATTGTGAAAATTTAGGTGCCCCAACCTCCTTATGCCACAGCCAACTTTCATCTTCTTGTGATTTGCAACAATTTTTTGGTTTTTTTAAGAATGTAAAGATTATTGCTTTCTCTACTAGCCTCAGCAATAGATCTATCTTCTTTGCTTATTTCGCACCCTTCAGAATGGAAAGTAAGAGCATGTCCCTGGTCACACATCTGACTCATACTCAAAAGATTGTGTTTTAGACCTTCAACAAATAATACATTTTCTATTTTTGTTCCTCCATCATCAAGATAAAGAGTCCCTTTTCCTCAAATTTTGGCTGAAGCATTATCACCATTTGTACCACCATTTGTTTTCTTCAAAGTAAGAAACTTACTTTTGTCACCTGTCATATGTCTCGAGCAGCCACTGCCAATATACCATGTATCACCTTCATTCCGTGTATGCAAGGCTGTTTGAACAATCATAGAATTTTCTTTTTCTTCTGCTATCTTCTTTCTCCAAACCTTTTTCTCTCTCTTCTCACTTTGTCAAGGGGGTCCTGCAAAATTACTTTCTACAAACTTTTGCACATGATATTGAAATTCATTAAAGGAGAAAAAGAATTCCTACTCATCAAACCTTGACTTTGATTCATATTCCATGCATGATCATTTCTAGAATATACTCCATAACTCCTAGCTCTATGACTGAAATTGTTTCTTACCAAATTGAGTGCTTGAAAAACAACAACCATAAAAGGAGTTATTTAACCTGATTATTTGTGCTTGCTTGGATGGAAGAGGTTTTCTAAAAGCCTTCATTTCTAACTCTAGAATTTGTACTTGTCTTTTGACTGTCTTTTTCTTTATTTCCACCATTTTAAAGACTTTCAGCATAGCTTGTTTGTTTTTTATTCATTTAATTTCCTTGAATGTTCTTGTCGCTTTAGAACTTTGGCCTTCTACAAATCTAAGACCACTTTTGTCAAAAGTAGGCTTTTGTGCATTGATGATCTCACTCAATATTTCAGAACTCTTTTCACTCTTCAAATTTATATTTCCTTGTACTATTGCTTCCTCAAAGAAACTATTTTAGCCTCTAATTTTTGCACTTTTCTCTTATACTTCAATTGATTTCTCATTTCTTCTTCAATTTTCTTAGCTTCTTCAATTTAAATTTTTAGATCTATAATCTTCTTTTCAGATTCATCAAAAGCTCGTGATATTTTATTTGATGTTTCCTTGTCATTTTGAAGCTGCACCTTAAATTTAGAATTTCTCTTCGTACGCTTTTCAATCTCATCATAGGCTTAGAAAAGCTCTTCTTTGAGATCTACTCCATCTTCTTCATTGGTCTTACTTCCAGAATCTTCCTTTGGATCACTGTTTTCATCTATACCCATGAAAACTATTTCTTCTCTTTCACTAGAAGAACCTCCATCATTGTCTTCCGATGAGCTGATGTAATGTTTAGAATAAAGACTCTTTATATTCTCGAAAATTCCTCTTCATCTCTTGAAAACCCTTTTTATTGTACTTTGGTTTTTCTTTGCTCTCGCTGCCCTTATTCTTTGCATAGGGACATTTGGATGCAAAATGTCCTACCTTTCCTCAACTGAAACACTTTAAGCGTAGCTTCCCTTTGTACTTTCCCGAACCTTTCTTCATTCTTCTCATGCAGTGAGCTTCATCATCTAAATCACTAACACTCAATTCATGTTTTTTCATTTTTTCTTTTCGTGAAACTTTGAATCCAGCCCCCTTTTTGGATGTTTGACCAACGGTTCTCATCTCATATGCAATGAAAATATCATGAAACACATCTTTAGTTAGACAGCTAAGATCTTGCAACTCTTCTATTGCTGAAACCTTTGCATCAAATCACAAGGAGAATGACCTTAGAATTTTTTTAATAATTTTTGACTCTTCAATCTCTTCACCCAGGCCTTTAATAGTGTTGGATTCCTCATCGATACAAAGTAGGTATTGGGCAATAGTTTCTTCTTCCATTTTGAGGCTCTCAAACTATGCTCTATAATGGAGCTTTGTGGTGTAGGGGCACCGCTACAAGGAAAAGACAAGACCTAAAGACACCGAGGATGTGTTCCATCAAGGCTTTTGTTTGCTTTGAATGTTTTTGTTTGATGTTTGTAATAAAGAACCCCAACATGTAACTCAATGTCATGGAAAGGTGATCTATAAGCCACCATGGACATATGGGCTCAGGGGCATGTAGAAGAGTCTTATAAGTGTTTAGGAGGAGTCTTAGGAGGTTTTGGTTAAGTCCTAGATTCCTTGTTTGTCATTGATGTCGAATAGTTAACTATCGACAAGAAGGAAGCCTTATTGGCATAAGGAGGTCAGCTATCGGAAGCCGACGCTGATAGCTATTGGTTAAAAGTCGCAAAAAGTTGCATTTTGCACCCAACGGTCACCACAGTTCGAAAAGTGGTTAGAGAACGTTGGGAAACACGTACAAATAATGAAACAAACCTCTCCAAGAGGAGAGGAGAAGATTGTAATGATTTTTGCATCTAGAGATTTGAATAAAACTACGAAATTCCTGCATTTTCATGTTCTGAGATTCACGTACGACCCTGTACGTTGTGTAGATGTTTTGAATCCAATTGGGGATGATAGTGTTGTCTTTTATCTTTCTTATGCAACAGATTTGAAGTTCTGATTCATTGTTAGTAGGGAGAAAACACAAAATTTACTTATTGGTGGTTTGCGTAGACAACATTTCTAGGGCTTTTTAAAGAAATGACCATATCTTGCAATTCCACCCTTGGTTACTAACGATCCTGGAGGAAACACAAGTGTGGTCAATGTATGTTAGGAGTCCAGTGGTGTTTTGCAGTTTCCTTGTAAGAGCAGGAAGAAAGTTGATGCCCTAGGTGGACATCTCTATGTGGCCACCGAAGTGAAGAACAGAGAAGGTTCCATATCTGGAGTTGGGTGATTGATCAAAGGCCATGCCTTTGGATTTAATCGTTAATTCATGAATAGAAGACGACCAAGTGGTCAGTTTGGCGGGGCAGCATCATTGAGAAGCACTTCCTTTGGAAAACAAGCTTAATTAGGACAATTAGGTCTCCTAGTCTCAGTAGGGTTGAGACCCTTGTTTAGTGATCCAAACCAAACCTTTTGGGAGGGTTGCATAACTCTGTAAAGGGTGTGAGATTCACCTATTGGTTGGTTGGGTCCTTTGGAGTAATAAGGACTAAAATTGGGAAAGTAGTCGAGGAAGGGCTACAAGGAATTGGGTCCTTTGTGAAGAAGTGTTCACCAGTAGATTGGAAGTGCAGAACCAGCGATTGAATCTTGTCATACTACCTTAGAAAAAACCATTTTAACCCCCTTTAGGTATTTTGTGGTCTTGGGAAACACATGAAGCCTAAGTAAGTCATTTTGTCCTTAAAGGGTCACTTGGAGTCCAGAAGGAAAACCTAGGGGTTTGAATAAGTTTTGGAAGCAATAGTTTGAAGGGGATATGGAACCCAATAAGAATAGTGTAAGTCACCTTGTGAAGTCAGTATTAAGATGTTAGGGTCCTTGGCTTGATCCTTGGATTGAGGAACCTTTCATAAGGATAGACGGTAGAGAAGCGAGGGCTCTGCATCAATTGGTATCAGAGCGTAGAAAGATCCTTAGGGAGAAGGATTTCGGGAAATATAACAGAGGAAGAAGCAAAAACTGAGGCTAGAGAATTGCCCCCAAAGGTAACCATTGTAGAACTTGCAAAGATTGTGCGAGGACAGATGACAAAGAACAAATAAATGAGAAGGGAAATAGAGAGGTTGAAAGGCAAGGTTGATAGGAAGGATGGAGATGACTTTGGAAATGAAGAAGAAAGGGGTGAAGAGGACACCTTTGGGCAGGAAGAGGAAGAGGTTCCTGCAGACCAGAAACCCCTTTTGAATGCCTTGAAATCCATGGAGAGGACCATGGAGGGAAAGTTGGATCTGCCAGTATATAGTGGGAAGATGGACCTAGATTTGGTTATGGATTGGATAGACTCCCTTACAAGTTTTTTTGGATGTGAAGAAATCTCTGAACACCAGAGGGTAAAGATAGCCAAGTCTAGACTAAAGGGAGGAGCTCTGACTTGGTGGAATTTCATTCAAGATGAAAGAGTGAAGAGTGGTAATAATATGATAACTACTTGGAAGAGGATGGTAACGTTGGTCAAAGAAGCCTATGTGTCAGAAGATTATGAAGTGCAACTTCATAAGAGAAGACAAAGTCTAAGACAAAAGGAGATGGATGTCTCCAGTTATACAGAGGAGTTTCAAAGGCTCACTATGAAATCCAAAATTGTGGAGACGGAGAGTGAGAGGGTGGCCAGGTATCTTAATGGCCTAAGAATGAACATCCAAGATGAGCTAAGTCTCTGTACCCCCAACACCATTCACAAATGTCATCAGTTGGCATTGAGGGTTGATGAAGATGAGACATGAGCAAAATAGTAGGGGGAGAGGCCAAAGAGAGTTTCCTAACAGAGGCAGAGGGATGACTAGTGGAAGGGGTCAAAGTTTCAAAGCCCTTGTTGATTCCAATCAAGAGAATACGCAAGGGGAGAGTAGTTATAGAGGTACTTTCAGAGGAAGAAGATCAAATCCAAGGGGAAGATTTGGAGGGAGAAATTCTGAACCCGTCAAGTGCTTCAAATGTCACCAAGTTGGACACATGGCTTCAACGTGTCCTGAGAAAGCAAGCTCAAGTTCTCAAGGAAAAAGGACAAATTTGGTGAGAGAAGAAGACCT
This sequence comes from Thuja plicata, assembly GCA_018584345.1. Lineage (NCBI taxonomy): Eukaryota > Viridiplantae > Streptophyta > Pinopsida > Cupressales > Cupressaceae > Thuja > Thuja plicata. Next base: position 3,918,259 of record MU224600.1, read on the forward strand.
TCAAAGTGTCAACTCTCCTGGATCGTTTGCAGCACCAGAGCAAGGGGAGTCACTCATGATGAGGAGGACATTGCTCAAGACACCATGACCACCACAGAGGAAGCCCTTGTTTAGAACCTCATGCAAGGTTGAAGGTAAGGTATGCAAAGTTGTAATTGATTCTGGCTCGATTGACAATTTAGTGTCTGTTAAAATGATTGAAAAGTTAAAGCTAGGGAGGGCACCACATCCAAGTCCTTACAAAGTCTCATGGCTCACTAAGGGTCAACATACCATCATTGAAGGACAATCATGGGTTGAGTTTCAGATTGGCAAGTACAAAGACAAGATACTCTATGATATAGTGCACATGGATGCCTATCACCTACTTTTAGGGAGACTTTGGCAGTATGACTTGAAAGCATGTCATGATGGGGAGAAGAATACTTATAGTATTCTGCACAATAGAGGGAGGACAACATTGTTACCACTGCCTGATAAACCAGAGGATCAGAAGGAATCCAAGTTAATGTTGGTGGGAGGAAAGGAATTCCTTGAGGTGATAAAGGGGGACACACAGTGCTATGCTTTGGTGATCTTACCCAAACAAGATCAGAAAGAAGTAGTGAAGGAGAGAGCATTATCCAAAGAAGTAGAGGAACTACTGGACAAATACAAAGGTATTGTGGCCAAAGACTTGCCAAATTCCTTACCCCCTATCAAAGAAATTAGTCATAACATAGACTTTATCCCTGGTGCCACTTTGCCTAATAAGGCTGCTTACAAATTGACACTTCAACAGAATGAGGAGATGACTAGACATATCCTAGATTTGTTGGACAAAGGCTTGATAGCCAAGAGTTTTAGTCCATGTGCAGTCCCTGCTCTGTTGGCTCCAAAGAAGGATGGGACTTGGAGGTTGTGCACAGACTCAAGGGCCATTAATAGAATCACAATTAGGTATAGGTTCCCTATGCCTAGGATTGTTGGATTGTTTTGGAGGGGCCAGATACTACTCCAAGGTGGATTTGAAGAGTGGATACCACCAAATCAGAATAAGGACCGGAGATGAATGGAAGACTGCCTTCAAAACCAATGAGGGCTTGTATGAGTGGAAAGTGATTCCTTTTGGCTTGTCAAATGCACCCAACACATTCATGAGGCTCATGAATGAAGTGCGAAAACCTTTTCTTGGCAAATTTGTTATAGTTTATCTAGATGACATCCTAATCTTCAGTAGAACTAGAGATGAGCACTTGAGACATCTAGATTTGGTTTTGAAAAGATTATTTGATGAGAAATTACTATTCAATTTGGAAAAGTGTTTTTTTCTACAGTAGGAGTTGGTCTATTTGGGGTTTGTGATATTAGGAGGAAACCTAAAGATGGATCCAGATAAGGTGGAAGCCATCTTGAATTGGCCCTCTTCGAGAACCATGATTGAGGTGAGAAGTTTTCATGGACTTGCCACTTTCTATAGGAAGTTCATTAAGGGCTTCAGTCTGATTTGTGCTCCAATCTTGGAGACTATAAAGGGAGGACAAAAGTGTAGATTTGTGTGGACAAAGGAAGCAGATGACTCTTTCCAAACTCTGAAACAAAAGGTGGCAAAATAAGTAGTGCTTGTTTTTCCAAATTTTCACAAAGTTTTTACTATAGAATGTGATGCATTTATATTGAGTCAAGAAGGAAGGCCCATAGCCTTTTTCAGTGAAAATCTCAACAAAGCTAAGAGGAGATACTCTTCTTATGATTTGGAGATGTATGCTTTAGTTCAAGCATTAAAGAAATGGAGGCATTACCTATTGCCCAAGGAGTTTGTTGTTTTCACCGACAACCAAGCTCTGAGTTTTCTCAATAGCCAGGAGAAGCTAAGTCATAGGCACATGAAATGGGTGGAGTTCATTTAACCCTATACTTTTACCATTTAACACAAAAAAGGTATAGACAACAAAGTGGCAGACGCTCTAAGTAGGAGTCTGACTATGCAAGAAGTGAAGTTGCAGAGTGTGGGAATTGATTCCTTGAAGAACATGTACATTGGAGATGAAGACTTTCATGACATATACGAAGTTTGCACCGATTTTTTTGATGCTTATCATGTTGAATACTTTGATTTTCTGATACAAGATGGTCTATTGTTCAAAGGTAGCCAATTGTGTATCCCTAGGTGCTCAATGAGGGAAAATATCACCAGAGAAAAGCATCGTGGCAGTATGAGTGGACATTTTGGGGTGGACAAGACCCTAGAATAGGTAAAGAAGTTCTACCTCTGGCCTAAGGTGCAAAGTGATGTTAGAAAGTTTGTAGAAACATGTACCATTTGTCAAAGAGCAAAGGGCACATCCACCAATGTAGGTTTGTATCAACCACTCCCTATCCCTACAAGGCCATGGGAGAGTTGTAGTATTGATTTTGTCACGGGTCTACCTAGGACTCAGAGAGGATTTGATAGTATTTAAGCAGTGGTGGATAGGTTCAATAAGATGGCACACTTTTTGCCCCATAAAAGCACAAGTGATGCCACATATATAGCCAATTTGTTTTTCAAAGAAATAGTGAGGATACATGGATTGCCTCAGACCATTGTATCTGATAGAGATGTGAAGTTCATTGGCCACTTTTGGAGGACACTATGGAAGAGATTGGGCATCAATCTGAACTTTAGTTCTACCTACCATCCACAGACAGATGGGCAAATTGAAGTAGTGAATAGGTCTTTGGGGAACCTATTGAGATGTTTGACTAAACAACATGGAGAGAAGTGGGAATCCATCCTACCACAGGCAGAATTTGCCTACAATGATTAAGTAAACAAGAGTACTGGTAAGAGCCCTTTCCAAATAGTGTATAGACAAAATCTTAGGGGGTATTGGAGTTGAGAGACCTTCCTCAAGATGGACATATAAGTGCCAATGGAGAACAATTTGCAGACAATATAAGGGAGATTCATGAATAGGTCAAGCAGACACTTCAAAAGACTTCTGAGAAGTACAAGGAGATAGTAGATAAAAGAAGAAGAGATGTTTAGTTGCAAGTAGGAGATTTGGTGTGGGCATACCTCAAGAAAGAAAGACTACCCAAGGGGAAGTATTCCAAACTAATGATGAGGAAACTAGGCCCTTGCAAAGTGTTGATGAAATATGGATTGAATGCATATGAGATTGCACTACCCTCAGACCTTGGAATCTCTCCTATCTTTAATATTGTTGATCTAACACCCTATAAGGGAGATGTACGTGCAGGAACAAATGTACAGGTTGAAGCGTTGGAAGAAGCTATTGCAGACATTCCTCACCATGAACCACAAAGACTTGAGAAGATCTTGGACACAAAGGGCATCAAAAAGGTCAGGAAGAACACATACAAGAAGTATCTTGTTAATTGGGAAGGATTGCTTGAAGAGGAAGCTGTGTGGATGGATGAAGTTGAAATGCAGAAGCATGGTACCTGTCTTGAAGAGCTTATCTCAAGAGGACTTGAGATCAATCCACCCTGGGAGTATGGTGCAGGGGCACCCCTACAAGGGAAAGACAAGACGTAAAGACACCAAGGATGTGTTCCATCAAGGCATTTGTTTGCTTTGAATGTTTTTGTTTGATGTTTGTAATAAAGAACCCCAACATGTAAGTCAATGTCATGGAAAGATGATCTATAAGCCACCATGGACATATGGGCTTAGGGGCATGTAGAAGAGTCTTATAAGTGTCTAGGAGGTGTCTTAGGAGGTTTTGGTTAAGTCCTAGACGACTTGTTTGTCATTGATGTGGAATAGTTAACTATCGGCAAGAAGGAAGCCTTATCGACATAAGGAGGTTAGCTATCGGAAGACGACGCCGATAGCTATCGGTTAAAAGTCGCAAAAAGTTGCATTTTGCACCCAACAGTCACCATAGTTCAAAAAGTGGTTAGAGACCGTTGGGAAACACGTACAAATAATGAAACAAACCTCTCCAAGAGGAGAGGAGATTATTATAATGATTTTGCATTTGGAGATTTAAATAAAACTGCAAAATTCCTGCATTTTTGTGTTTTGAGATTCATGTATGGCCCTGTACGTTGTGTAAATGTTTTAAATCCAATTGGGGATGGCAATGTTGTCATTTATCTTTCATATGCAACAGATTTGAAGTTCTGATTTGTTGTTAAGAGGGAGAAAACACAATTTACTTATTGGTGGTCTGCATAGACAACATTTCTAGGGCTTTTGAAAGAAATGACCATATCTTGCAATTCCACCCTTGGTTACTAACAACCCTGGAGGAAATGCAAGTGTGGTCAATGTATATTAGGAGTCCATTGGTGTTTTGCAGTTTCCTTGCAGGAGCAAGAAGAAAGTTGACATCTCTATGTGGCCACCGATGTGAAGAACAAAGAAGGTTCCATATCTAGAGTTGGGTGATTGATCAAAGGCCATGCCTTTGGATTTGATGGTTAATTCATGTATAGAAGACGACCAAGTGGTCAGTTTGGTGGGCCAGCATCATTGAGAAGCACTTCCTTTGGAAAACAAGCGTAATTAGGACAATTAGGTCTCCTAGTCTCAGCAAGGTTGAGACCCTTGTTTAGTGATCCAGACCAAACCTTTTGGGAGGGTTGCATAAATTTGTAAAGGGTGTCAGATTCCTATTGGTTGGCTGGGTCCTTTGGAGTAATAAGGAGTAAAGTTGGGAAAGTAGTCGAGGAAGGGCTACAAGGAATTGGGTCCTTTGTGAAGAAGTGTTCACCAGTAGATTGGAAGTGCAGAACTAGCGATTGGATCTTGTCATACTGCCTTAGAAAACACCATTTTAACCCCCTTTAGGTATTTTGTGGTCTTGGGAAACACATGAAGCCTAAGTAAGGTATTTTGTGGTCTTGGGAAACACATGAAGCCTAAGTAAGCCATTTTGTCCTTAAAGGGTCACTTGGAGTCTAGAAGGAAAACCTAAGGGTTTGAATAAGTTTTGGAAGCAATAGTTTGAAGGGGATATGGAACCCAATAAGAATAGTGTAAGTCACCCTGTGAAGTCAGTATTAAGATGTTAGGGTCCTTGGCTTGATCCTTGGATTGAGGAGCCTTTCATAAGGAAAGAAGGTAGAGAAGCGAGGGCTCTGCATCACTTTGCCTTAACTTTTTCATGTCCTCTATAAATATTTTTCAATTTTTCCCACATCTCTTTTGCAGATTTACAATGCATTGCTTTAACAAATTTAGATTTGGACAGCCCACAGAGAATGACGTTCTTGGCTGTAGTGTTACATTCACTAGCCGTTTACAAGTAGCATCAGTTTAAGCAGTTGCTGGAACTATATAACCATCAATCACTAATTGTCAGATAACAAATCCAGGTGCACGTAAATATGTCTCCATTCTTATGCTCCAGGAAGCATAAATTGCTCCATCAAATAAAGGAGCCTCATTAGTGGAAAAACCACGTCCTTCATTACCAGCCACTGTGTGCTTCTCAAGATCTACCTTCAAGCCTGTGAGGCTCTTTTCTGAAGGAACCGTGCTCTGATACCAATCGAAGAGCACACGCTAATACTGAGAGGGTGGGCTGAATCAGTATTAGGACGAATTTTAACACTTTTTCAAAACTGCAAATATAACTTCAAAAACATCAAGGAAACATCACATGCAAGAACACAAGAATTTACATGGAAAAGCATTAAGGGAAAAAAAACCATGGCAAAATATTGCTTTTATTAACTTTTTACAAACTATAGGCAGCAACCCACATAAGACATCGATCTTACAAGCATGAGCTCCAAATCACTAGAAACACCAACTCCCTCTGAGCACCAACTCAGTACGAGGCACCGACCTCCAATAAACTTTGTTTGAAAAAACTTCTCTATAATCTGCTCAAAATTCTTCTTTGTATTTTGCTCAATAAAACTTCTCTATATTATGCTCAAACTAACATAAATCTGTACTATTCTTTTTCTCATCACACTTTATCTCTGATTTTAAATCTTTAAAAAATCTTCGTAAACTGCACTTTACTCAATCACTAAAAAAACATCTTCTTGAACTGCCCTTTCCTTTTTTTATTTCATAAATATTCATAAAACTCTTCAAGAATAAAAAACTACTGACACAATTCCCTGAGTTCTGGGCATGGCAATTATTCTATTAGCAGATATTGGGTTCCAATAACATTATTTTCCTATTATGGAAGTTGTACGAGATTAATAATATTATTGTAGTTCATTGTTTTTGGCCTCAAGAAAATGGAACGGTGGAGCAGCAGAGAAGGCTACGAGCAAAGAAGCAGAAAAGATTTTGAGTGGAGAAGGAACAGAGTAAGTGGGATTTTCACAGCTCACAGAGGCAATGGTGTTAGCAGAAGCAATCAGTCTAGGGTTATTCAAGGAAAACCACTGTTATGGGAACATAAAGCATTGTGGTATCCAGGAGAGAACTCCAGGAAAAGGCAAAATACAAGGACCTACAGAGGACAAGGGAGAACAGTAAGAATCCCAGCATTGTTTCCTAATAACATACCCATTCTACCAACAACATGCTTAGAGATTCTCGTAACTCCTACCCTACCCAAAAAGCGTTGGCCACCCAAGTACTGGCAGATCAATAGGATAAGAAATGAGATTATAAAATCTATGAGAAGGAAATCAGGTTTAGAGTTTAATGGTAAGGATCAAATATCAGTGCCACAATATAGTAGATGGGCAATGTAAAAAAAATGGAGCTTTTGGAGGCAGGGAACCTGCAGTCACGGAAAGGAATAGACTCCAAAGACAAAGCTTCTTCCACAAATATTGCAAAGGAATAAATCAACAAGAGCTTAGGGAGGAGTGGAAGGATTCCTCTTCTTCTTAAAGTATCATTCAAAAGACTCCCAGGAAATAGAAAATATGGCTGGATTCAAAGGGGAATACTCAAGAATGGAGAAATTTCAACAAAAGAGGAAGCAAATCTAAAGGGTTAAATAGAAATCAAACAAGGAAAATGTATAGAAGGAAGAGATGGGTTCCGAAGAATCGTAGGTTTTTAATGAGAAGCCCCATATGGAATAAAATCAATTGAATACTAGGGATACTAGGGATATTTTTAAGGAAAAGGAGAATCATGAAGCAGATAGAAATTCAATGGCAGATCAACAAGAAGGAATTGCAGATCAGCAAGAAGATATAATGGCAGATCAACAAGAAAAAACACTCTCAGCGGAGCATCAAGAATCCTTAACAAGAAGCAAAGAGCTGAGCATAACCTTTTCTAAAGAAGCAGTGAATTCCAAGATTTAGGTTCTTAGGCAAAATGCCTTAATCTGTAAGTTTTCTATCATTATAAAGAAAAGAATGTCTTAAATGGACTCCTGAGAACTGGGTAGATGTTGATGATATATCTCTTTTAGATCATGGACAGGTTTCTTCATAGTTTTTTTTTTAATTCAAAGGAAGTGAAGGATTTGGTTTTTAGAAATAAGTGTTGGTTTTATCATAGCTCAGGTCTACATATGCAATTATGGAATTTCAAAGTGAGCAGTGATAACATTAAATTCATCCTTATTGGATACAACTTCTCAATGTTGCCCTAGAATACAGAACATCAAATTTTTTAGAAATTATAGCAAACAAGTTAGGGGTTTTCTTGAAAAATGACCCTTTTTTCCTTGAAAATCCAAACCTTCCCCCAAGGGTTTGCTTACTTATGGACACAAGGAAACCCTTCCCTTCTTCCCAGAAAATCATTTCCAAACATGGTATATGGATACAAAGCATTCTTTATGAAGACTCGACCTTAGTTTGCAATACATGTCACTTATCAGGACACTCACAGATTAATTGCCCTGATGCATATAAATCTTAGCAGAAATGGATCAGGTATAATTATTTTTTAAGGCAAAACGAGTCTATCTCTAATAGAGTAAGGGTGGAAGAACTTTTTCCAGAAATTAAGAGCTGGGAAAGGAAAGAAGAGTATAAAAAATTATTACTAAGGATTGATTATTTGGATAACTGGCAAATAAAATAAGTCTTCATTCTTCAACAGTTCTTCAAGTCCTCTAAAGGAAAGGAGGTTAAATATGGACAAGGACAAGGAAGGGCTAATAGGTAAAGATAGTAAGCTGCGAGAACCAATAGATGAAGATAGCAACATGCTGTTAGAATTAGAGGCAGTATGTGACCTTTTTGTGCTGACTAATCCCAATAAGGAGGTAACAAGGAAATTTCAAACAAAAAGCATGCTCTTATAGAGAATATACTACAAATGGAAGAGCTAGAGGATGATGAGATGGAATCGATTTTTGGGGATTCGGTTCAAAATAAGGCAAGTGAAGCTTTTGAGAAAAAGGAAGAAGTTCTAGGTATATGTCAATATGTAATAACTAGAGAAAAACCAGATTGCGACAGAAATTTAGGGAAAAAGAAGGGCAGGAAGTCAATGTCAGAATTAAGGCAATTGGATGGGGAAGCTAGTGATCAAGCAAAAATCACATCACTCTGAAATGTAGGGAAGGGAAAGATCTTTCCCAAGGGGCTATGAAATTACTTACGTGGAATGTTAGCGGCTTGAATGTTCCTAACAAGCAGCCTTTGATCAAACGCTGTATCTCTTCTATTAAAGCAGAAATGATAGTGCTTTAGGAAACTAAACTCAATGCTGAGCACTCGGTAAATATAAAAAAGAAATCAGGGATTTGGGAAATAGAGGCAATGGGAGCCTCAGGGGGGCTAGCTATCATTTGGAACCCAAGTATAATTTTCTTTGAGAAGTTAGTTGGAAATCATAATTGGCAAGGCAGTTTGGCTAGCAACATGAACAACACCTTAAAGTTTGTGAGAATAAATATTTATGGGCCAGTCTCAACAAAGAAGAAATTAGAGTTGTGGAATGAGGTGGGCCACTTATTTCAAAACATTCCAAATCAAAATATTATAATAGGGGGAGACTTTAATGCAATTTCACACTTAAAAAAAAAGAGGAGGTATTAAAAAAGAATTCCAACCCCAAGTGGATTTCAGAAATTAGGTATCATTGAATTTTATGGAAATTGAAATGGAGAATGGGGTATTCACAGGTTATAACAGGAGACTGGGTTTTAGTCATATAGCAGAGAAACTTGACAGATTCTTTTTTAAGGGGGATCTAACCTAATTCCCCTTTGATCTCAAATCCTCCATACTGCCAATTTCATGGTCAGACCACTTCCAGTTATGCTAGAAGTTCTTGGGGAAGATAAACCATTGCAGTGCCCTTTCAAGTTTGAAAATATGTGGATGAAGGACAAAGAGTTCATGAATTTAATTGACAAATGGTGGAAAGAAGCCCAATTTGAGGGATCTAAATTGTTCTGTTTTGTTTCCAAATTAAAAAACAATAAAGAATAACCTATTGAAATGGAACAGGGAACATTTTAGAAACATCTTCTCCTTCAAGAAAAACATTGAACATGCTTAAATGAGTTAAATGAAGAGGTAATTCAGCAAGGGATGGATTCAAGTAGATTTCTTAAAGAAAAATAATTACTTAAGGAATATGAGGAAATACCGGCTAAAGAAGAAGCCTTTTGGAGGCAAAAATCTAGAGAGATTTGGTTGGAAGAGGGTGAGAAAAACTCAAAACTCTTCCATAATAGTACAAGGTAGAGAAGTATTAACATAATCCACAAGATAAAAGATGGGTATGGGAACATGATAGGAATCAGTTGCCTTTTTCATAGAAATTTTGAATAATTGGGAGGGATCAGATTATAATTCTCAGAAGCTATTGATAGACAACATCCCAAGATTGGTGTCAGAAAACCAAAATAGAATGTTAACAACAAAATTTTCCAAGCAAGAAATCGTTTCAGCATTTAATCAGCTTCATCCTGACAAAGCACCAGTTTTGAATTGTTTTCCAACAAGATTCTTCCAAAAATGTTGGTACATTCTAGGAGCAGAAAAGATTGAGGCGTTGGAATCAGCAAGAAATACAAGGAGATTTTTAAGAGAAATTAACAACACATTTATTGTATTAATTCCAAACAGGGAGAATGCTATGTCAGTGGATGAGTTTAGACCAATATCCTTGTGCAATATAATATATAAAGTATTGGTTAAAGCTCTTGCAAATAGGTTAAAGAAAATCCTTCCATTCATAATCTTAGAGGAACAACAAGATTTGTGCGTGGACGATCAATCTTTGGTGGAGTTATCATAGCACAAGAAGCTATTCACTCCATCCAAAGCAACAGAAAACCAAGCATGATCATTAAATTGGACATCAAAAAAGCCTATGATAAAGTAGATTGGAGGTTTCTATGTAAATGCTTGGAAGCTTTTGGTTTCAGCAAAGGATGGATAAATTTAATATTCTTTTTCATATCTAGCCCAAGGTCTTCAGTCCTAGTAAATGTCACATCAAAAGGTTTTTTTGAAGGATCGAGGGGTATTCGCCAAGGAGACCCATTATCCCCATTTGTATTTATCATCATGCCAGAGGCTTTGGGTAGATCCATATCAAAAGCATAGGAGATTGAAACTCTGAAAGGAATCAAGATAACCAGCTAAGTTCAAGCTATTTCTCATCAATAGTTTGTAGACACAATATTGTTTGGATATGGGAATAAAGTGGAAGCCCAAGTAATTAAATCTTTTTAAAAAATTTACTCAAAGTCCCTAGGGCAATAGATCAGCCAACAAAATCAGAGGTTTTCTTCTTTGTTAAACTAAGGATTGAGAGAGAAATTTTAGATCTCCTGGGATTTAAGGAGGGCAAGTTCCCAAGCACATATCTAGGACTGCCTTTGGATAAGAGCTTAAGACACAATAAAGTGTGGGACCCTATCGGGGAAAAGATGGATAAGAAGATGGACTTATGAAAAACTAAATGGCTAACATGGGCTAGAAGAGTCACTATGCTTAAAGCATCTTTCTCGACAATACCTATTTATCTTATGTCTTGCCTTTCTTTGTCACCAGGGGCTCATGCAAAATTGAAAAAAAGAATGAGATCTTTCTTTTGGCAGGGAACAGATGCAAAGAAGAGATTTATCTTGATATCATGGGACAAAATATGTCGGCCCATAGAAGTTGGTGGGGCTGGTAAAAGGAATCAACTATGGCAAAATAGAGCCTTGGGAGTGAAACTTTATTGGAAATTACATAAAGAATCACACTTGAAGTTGGTGAGAATAATCAAAAGTAAATATTTGAATGATATTAACCACACAAAAATTTTTAGAATTTCAAATCCTCCAAGAGGATCACAAATATTGAATTTTATGATTAAATGCTAGGACTTAATCATAGATTAGATTTCATGGAATGTAATAGATGGCAGAAGAGCTTTATTTTGGGTGGATTCTTGGTGGGATTACCCAATCATTATCAATCAAATGGATATGAGTAGAATTAGAGGAGTTTGTTAGCAAGTTTGGGGGCTATTTGTAAGAGATTATGTAAAAATGATTGACAAGGATTCACTAAGATGGAAATGGAAGGAATTTGAAAACCTCCCCCTTCCAAGAAAATATTTTGCTCAAGAATATTCGATAATAGGACAATAACATTTTGGAACGGAGAAGATGAGATTATTTGGAATGGATCCAAAACAGCTTTTTATAACTCTAAAGATGGATATAGAGCCATAGTTGAAAAGAAAGGATTCAATAAAACAAAGATTCCATTCAACTTTGCTGGAATAAGATGTGTCTTCCGAAAGTAGGCATTTTTGCTTGGGCAGCTCTCCAGGGTAGGATTCTCACTACAAAATGGTTTAAAAAAATGGATTTCAAGGGCCATCAATATGCTCATTATGTGAGAATAACGAAGAATCAATTAATCACATTTTTCTTAACTATCCTTATGTGCCAAATTGGAGTGGATTTCTGCTTTACCCAACAACATTATGACTCAATTTCAAGGTTGGCTGAGGCTATATCCTTCAAGTCTGTTTGGAAGTCTTTTGATCACACCTCGATCATTAATGTTACAGGAAATGTGAAAGGAAAGAAACTGTAGAATCTCTCAAGAGAAGAAAATGAATTGCAAAATTTTGACCAACAAAATTGAAGTGGCAATAGTTGAAGTGGCTAATAGCAAATTTCATTCATCTTGTCATAAAGAAGTGATTCACTGATTGGGATAGCAAAGTGAAAAGGAATTGGTTTGGCCTAAAGATCCCTTCTTTTATTGGCAAAGGGGGGAGACAACTAGTAATAGCAGAAAACAATGTTGTTGGACTCCACCTAAGGAAGGGTGGTTCAAACTTAATTTTGATGGGGCCTTCAGAGGTAATCCAAGTATACTAGGGGTGGGATGTGTCATTCATTCTTGGAATGGTGATCTAATAGAGAAATTGGCTAAACCCTTAGAGGTGGACACAAATAATATTGCAAAATTTAAAGTTGTAATACAAGGCCTGCTCCTATGTATAGACTGGGGTTTGAAGAAAGTGGAGAAAGAAGGATATTCGACAAGAACAATCAATGCTCTCAGGATTGGAAGAACTCCAAATTGGAGGTTGAATTCTATTTTGGGCAAAGCCTTAGATCTTATTAAATATTTTGAAAACATAACAATCATATTTATAGAGAAGGTAATGGCAAGGTAGATGAACTGGCAAATTTTGGAGCGGATGGTTTTGATATCAAATAGGTGAATTTGGGTCAGACTATAAACTAAATGCCAAATTTGAAGGATTGGTTAGCAGAGCTATTATCATTTATATCAGCTAGAATATTAAACATGTAATTTGTCGATAGAGTATAAACTAAATTTTAGAGTTGAAGATTGGTCAAAATTAAAGAAGTTGGTGGTTAGGATGGAACTTAAGTCACCCCTGTCTTCACAGAACAAAGTACTTTGGAAACGGAATTCATTGAAGCAAACAACACCTTTCGCACATTTTTTTTTCAGAACATTTGATTCAAAAGGGTGTTGTTTTATTAAGCTTGAATCCTGTATGGTGAAATACATATCAATCCGACCAGCATAGAAAGTAATTGAGGCTTAAATCTCAGAGGTGAAAAGATTGAATTGAAAATGGTATATTTGTATGGAAGATTAGTGTGGTATTCAAATATTATAAAAGTCCTATTCAAGGCAAAGTTTCACAAGGACTCCTAGGCAAATTTGATAATACCAATAAGGGATGTTCTATTTGGCTTGATCAAAATAGGTTGGGAACTTATATTGGGACTTATTAAGTCATTTGCAGGAGTGATTAGTTGAATCTTTAGTAATTGATTCAATGAAAATTTGTTAATTAGAAAAATGATAAGTTGGTAGACTTCAATTTAATATTGATGTACTCAATATTAACTATGAAAGTATAGATAGTAATTCTTAGTCACTAATAGTCAAGATCAAGATATACTTTTGAATTTTGAAATGATGGCCTCTGGAACTCCCAATTAGCAGATGGTGAAATGAATTCAATGGTAAAGGGATGAAAAGAATGATAAGATGTTAGGATGTAGAATGTTGGAGATAGTAGAAGATAAATTTAATTCAATGGAAAAGACATGAGCTGCTAGGATGAAGATTGTTGGAGCAATAAGTATAAGGAGCTAAAAATGTAGGTTTGGACTTAAATTACCAACAGTTAGAATATCAAAATGATTAAACACTATAGGCAGCCTAGAGGGTAAATCAAAAGTTAAATCTAAGAAGTGATGTTTTATTTCTACAATAAGGGTGAATTGATGAAGATCACATCAAAAGTAGAGATGGAAGAAGGATTTAGGATAGTAGTTCTCGAGGAATGGGGAGGGAGATAAGATTCATCACAATGTGGCAGCAATATTGTCTTGTTGGTAATTTGAAGTTAGTAAAATTAAAGGTCTTGTTTGCACATAAAATGAAGAGACAAGTATCAGCTTGGTTCGACATTTATAAAACGTCTTCAGGAGGCTTCTCCTACACGCAAAAGGTAGGTTTTTTGAAAAGCAAAATCATCTCCTGTGGCTTTCATTTAACCATCACAACCTGCGAAAGGAAAACCCTTTTTCATCTCTAGGGAGCTCTTTAGGACAAAATTTCCTTCTTAATTGGTCAAGGCGCTAAGAATTTGAGCTATGGACACACCAATAGGACTATAATTAGACAAAAGGCAGGCAACTTTTGTGGGTATCATCACAGAAAGGCGAATTGGAGGGACAATTAAGCTTCAGAATCGCCACAAACTTATAACCCACGCCATTAGGTTTCTGACTTTTATTCACACATACCACAAATACTAGGTACACATTGATATACCCGCAGGTTTTTTTAGCAACAATATTGGTTGTGGGGGAGTGGAAAGTAGTAGCGGAAGAAGTATGTCAGAGACTCTTTGATGAAAAATTTCGTGAAGACCTACACAATGTCATTGTCAATATATAGGGAGACTTAGCCATTCTGTATCCTTGCCAATATGCTCTAGTGATGAGGGCAGGTGAAGGATTTCCTGATTTCCCTGCACGAAGTGATAGGTGGGTAGGCTATGGCGATTCAGTCAGGAGGTTTCCCATTTCAATAGGATGGGAACACGAGCCCTAGGAGTTAAGAAGAATTATCATATGGAGAAGCCCAAATTTCCTTAAAAAAACAATGGGTATCACAGATGTGTTAGATGTTATTGGAGCAGCCATTAACGAAAAAAGAAGAATGGGTTGTGAAGTATAAGTATGACGTAAAACTTGATGGTCTGGGTAGTGCTACTTCTTTTGAGGACAAAATAGAGGATGAAGAAGATGATAGAGATGCAGGGAGAACGAGGCCTATAGCTGCAATTGGAGCATCATAGGGCATCTTTGGAGCATCCCAAGGATTTTGTCCAGAAGAAGGATCCTCTTCTTTGGCATGCTTGAAGGCGGGCCCTTCCACAAGGGCATGAGCAGCATCAACTTCCCTTTTGTATTCAGAAAAAGATATGATTTTCTTATTTTAGACTGATAGACTACAAATATTATGCAAAATTTTGATTTTGCTTATGGTTATAGCCTATAGGTTTAAATAGGTCAAATCTTAGTTAATATTTTGAATTCAAATTCATGGTAGATAAAGATTAGTTTAAGATTTAGACGAATTTCGATGGTTTTGTAAAGTGGTACTCTTCTCTGGGTTGATAATGGCTTGATACTAGGAAAATACTTTGTGGTTTTGTCTGCTATGTGATTCTGGTTTTATCATTTTATGCTTTTTTTGTAAACTCATAGATTAGTTTGATTTTAATAAAAACTATTTCAGCTGCAGCCTTTTACCGAGCAAAAAAAAAACAACTACTAAAAATTGTGGTGCTGTTTGGATTCTCAAAATAGAAGATTTCTAATATATCTCGTGCAGCCAAATCTGATCATGAAACCTTATAAAATCTTCTTTTATTTCTGCATAAAATCTTTCTTTTGTCACATTAAATCTTTCTTTTCATGACATAAATCAGATTTGGTTTGTCTTATCATATCCTGAAAATTTCTTTTCTTGTTTACTTCTAGAAGTGACTTTTCTTGTTTACTTCTAAAAGTGACTGCCAGCTTTATGTGATTTGCCTTCCTTTCTTTTCTTGACAATGTTTACCGTCTTTTAGTAATATCAAATATTAGGTGAATTCTTTCTAACAGCAGCATATTCTTTTTAGCACCAGTATATTCTTCTAACAACAATTTCTTATATCTATTTGCATGTATCAAGCTTTGACATTGATGACAATTATCTAACATATCAAAAGCAATAATTTTTTTGAAAATCCAACATTGAAACCATAGAAGTGCCAATCACCAATTTTGTTTGCAAACTAATCACTTCTTGCTTGAATCTCCAAAAAATAGCAACAAACGCTGTAGTGCCTCTATAGCAAATTGGAAAATGTCTTCATATCCTCAAAAATCAGCACAATTGTGAACCCCAGATGGAACCACCCAAAATGGGAAAAAATAGTTTTCATCCTTGATCCCGAGTATGGAATTCAAGAGGGTTTTTGGCTTCTCAATCCTTTACCAAATAAAGGGTTTTCATCATTGGATGCCTTAGATTTAACAAACTACCTAGATCTAAATTGGATCTGCAAAGGTTAATTAAAAGTTTGAAAGGTCCCCAAATGAAGATAGGCACCTCCCTTATATAACTTTTCAATTGAGGCCCTCGATCCTAAATTTCCCTCCAAGTATTCAAGCAATTTTATTGCTTGAATCATTATATATATTATCTTCTTAAGAAAATCCTAGTTTGTCATATCAAACCCTCATTGATTATGGCTTTGCAACTTATTTGGGAAAAAACAGTGGATAATCCTTCAATCCTCCCGGTGTATAAAAGCAAATATTCCTGGTAATAATAAATTGCTATAATGCAATGCTCAATGATATCATAGGATAGTAGCAAGCTAGGACTTATTGATCAGAGGATAGGCATCCAAGGAAACCCGGAAATGTTTTTCCAGCAAAACTGTTGGTGAATTTGGAGTAGTATTGGAAAATTGTTCCATGAAATCTGACAGTTTTCCCATCTTTCATTAGATTTTGAGAGATGATGTCTTCAATCTGCCATGGACAGTGCCTGCTTTTCCTTGTGTTTGTCTCCAAGTGGTGCTTTCTTGTATCAGTCATACAAATAGTTATTCAATCCAGGCTGCATATCACTTTCTTTTGGCACGGAGGTGAGAAAACACTAATGCTTGTAAAAGTTTTACTGAAAGGGTTCCTGTTACAGTGTTAGCAATTCATTTTGATTTCATTAGCCTGAAGCTGTATTTTTTAATCTCTAACAGTGGCAGTGACACTGATTTTGACGAAGATTAGAGGCAGCAGGATACTTTCTTTGTTTTACTTTTGACTCTTTTGAGACTTGACATATAGGATATATGATACTTTTCATTTTTGTTGAAACTTGCAGCCTTTGGGCATTTTGATATTCATATAATTACATGCATATTTACAGTGATTCCAGATTCAATGAATTATATTGAATATATGAAATTGAAAGCAATTTGAATTAACTATAGTATTAAGTGACATCATGTAGATGAATTTATGAATTTCAACTCAATTTCTATGTATGATGTATATGAGGAATGCTTTTAGATTTATCAATGTTATCATTTGAATATATTTGAAATTTCCCTATATATTTTAAATTTTCCATATTTTTTATATAGTCCTTCCCTTTGCTGTCCCCTTTGTCCCCAAAAATGGCAAAAAGAAAAAAAAATCTGTCCCAGAAATCTGTTTCCCCGTCCCCCTGTCCCCCCATCACGTAAACTCAAGGTAACGTAGTAGGCATCAGATTTATCTCCAAAAAGTAAATAGAAACCATAATAAACACCTACCTCTTGTCATAATATCTTTTGTGAATAATCATATTGTATGCATTGTTTAAACATTGGGCTTTTGAATTTGACTGAGACCACAATCTGCAGGATGATATATTGATGTGTCTCTCTCAGAACATATGTTGGATTCTTGATGTGCCACTTATATAGACAAGAAAGGTCAACATCAAAGTTACATTTTTAAGAAGATTAAAGATCCTTTGTCCATCTCAAGGAAGATTTAACTAAAGTAGACATAGGAAAACAATGATGGAAACGTATAGCAAGCCATCAAATAAGAATAAATTCTTGAACATCTATTAAATTTTTGTTATTTGAACCATGGTAACATTACACTTGAAAAACCCATGATTAACCCCGAGCAATCACAACCTGGTATGTTTCTGTGCGATTTCCTGAGTTTTTCAAAAATAATTTTTATGTTTTTTATATATCACTTTTGGCTCATTTTTACACTTAGAGAGAAAAAACACAAAAAGGCAGATCTTTAGAAGTTGAATTTTAAACCACAACGAGGTTTCTTCTTTTAATTTATATCCTAATGAGGAGAAAACTACAGAGCAAATGCAGATATACTTTAAAGAGATCTCTTTTATAAGTTCAAATTTTCAAACGACGAGGTTTTTTCCTTGAATTTTACCCTAACGGGGTTTTTTCTTTTAAATTATACCTTAAGCTAGTTATGTTTCAATTACAGAGTGACCTGTTCTTTTAGGTCCGGTTGTATGTTTTTTTATATAAACCCTCTTACAGGAATGTGAAATAGTAATTTTAAAAAGTTCTATGCAATATTTGATAAACAATATTTTTTGTAATGTATAACGTCTGTTTTTATCTACACACACTACATTCAACAATGTACTCAAACAAACAAACAAAAAATAAAAATTTATTTTTCTTATTATTAGAAATCAACTGTGTTAATTAGTTCCTGATTTTTTGCTGAGCTTTTCTCATTTTAGACCTGGGTGATTGAATTCCATTTAGACTTTTATGATGCCATGTCAATGTCTTGTAAATGGATTGCTACTATGGTTTGAACTATATTATGGTAAGTGCACTGGATTCTACATAAAGCTCTGTTGGATTATACACTTGAACATCAAGAAGAGTCTCTTGATTTTAGTTTTCATATCAATTTTGTAGTGAATGGATGATGATCTTTCTGTTGTTGAATGATATACACTGTACAGTGCTAGTTGCTCATCACAATCATTGAATTCTGACACGTTTTAGTTGTAGCAAAACATGTTCCAGCTCTGATTTCTGTCTCTCAAGTTTCAAGTATTTACTTTATAACTATAGTCTTTGTTTGATGAAATATGATTATCAGATGGCTGTAAATTCAGCACATATTATTTACTTTGTAAAATTTCAGCTTCTTTTAGTTTCTTAAGTTAATTTTAATTATTTTGGCTTTTTTACTTTAAAAAATTAAATATTGATAATTTATTATTTCAATAGCTGTCCCCCACTCTACTCCTAGTTCTGGAGTTTTTTTACCATCCCCTAAACTGTGTATCCTTGTCCCGTGTCCTCCATCTTTGAAACATGGAGATACATTAGTACAAATCAATTAGATGAAATTTAACTCTTAAAGCTTCATATATTTATAGATGAAATTTAATTCTTAAAGCTTCCTGTATTTATAGATTTCTATGAGTCTTTACCTGCTTCCTGTATTTATAGGTTTCTTTGAGTTTTTATTTTTTGCTTGATCTTCTCAAGGGACATGTCCTTGCATTTATCTGTAAATTGGTAATCCATGTAATTAATATATATATCATGCATTATGTGAGGTCCAACTGTATACATTATCAATTGGTGAGCTTTTAAAAATATAGAGTTTGTGTAGGGCACAGAAATGGTTTTTTGAGTTGTCTGATAATGACGCAAATGATTTGGGTCCATATGCAATTGCAAATATTTTTTAGTGTCGGATATGAATTTGATTGTGCTTTATCATATTCTAAATAAATTCACAATTGTGAATCTCATCATCAAGTTAGATCTTTTATCATACACAAACAGCACCGAAACAAAAATACATCAGTGATCTTATCACAAGTTAGGTTTTCTATCATTCAAAAAATGCAAGCTCTGAGTTTGTTAGTCAAACATATATTCTGTTGTACGCAGTCATCATTTATGATTACGTTATCTTTTGTATTGTATTGTTGGATTGAGGGGCAGCAAAGCAGGAATATTCAAGAAATGAATTCAATATAAGAATATGTCAGTCAGTTTTTTCTTATTGCAGGTATCTTTTGTATGGAGATATTTCTGCAAAGGCCGCTGCTGCATTGAAACAACCAGAGGTAATTGCAAGTTCTTCTTGTGGTAGAACTTTAAGATGCATAATATATAACTTCATTTGTTTGTTCTTTTAATGGTTTTAAATTTTTCTTCATCACTTCAAAAACCATCCATTTAATTATTGATCCTTCAGGTTTCACATTTCTTTGCGAAATTGATACAACGGGTATCTCCAAAGAGTTTTGCTCAAGCATTAGCTGAGGTCACTGTTACACAAACATTCTTTGAGAACTTTTCTGGGGATCAGGTATCCTTCCTTTTCCAAGGTTATGATGATTTCCTAATTGAATTTTGGTTCTAATAGCTATTTGAATTGCCTACTTATTTCTTTTGCAAATTTTCCTAAGTTTAGGCTACAGTTCTGTGCTTACAGTGGACTTGAATGTTATGAAATGAAACTTTTTAGCTAGGATGGTTTGATACATTATGTAATATTCTGTAATTATGACGCTAGGTATAACCTTTGGGTAGTATGTCTGGCCATGTGTTGTAGGCCCTATGGCCAATTAATAATTTTTGGCAAATGATATCTTTGTTACTTCAAGACTGTGCAACCTGTAAACTATGATGGCTATACCATAGAATAGTCATCAACCTTACATATTGAAATGAAGGAATTATGTACCATACACATTAGGCAATCACTTAAAAATGAACATGAAAGGAAATTATGAGCAAACAACAAAACAATTGAGGACACAATTATTTTATGTTGGAGAACCAGGAATTTCAGAGAAAAACTTTGCGAAAGTGGGGAAAATGATCCAAAAATGTATCTGGTTTGTCATCAAGATCATATTCTTTTTGAGTCTGGATATGGTTTTGGCCTCATGGATGTAATTGTCTTGCAGGGTCAAAAGCTGTGCTTCGATGCATCCAAAGTTGAATATTTTTTACATATTCAAATTTTTTTGGAAAAGTTATGTACATTCAAAACAACACCTTGTTTTGGCTCTATATGTGAAAGTTATGGCTTTTGGAAGTGGGACAAATTAAGCATTGAAGGGGTGCTTTAGTTTCTTTCAATGGAATTTTGTAATTACCAGTGTACCCCGGAGACGCGTCCCCCCCAAAATCCCCAACGTCCCGGAGACGGGGACGCACTGGGGACAGGGGGACGTCGTCCCGGCATTTTCGGCGGCACCACCCATCCGCTGCCATTTTGTCGGAGACGCAGGGACGTCCCGGCATCCCCCTTGGGGACGGGGGGATGCAAAAGAGTCCCCAAAGGAGACAGGGGGACACAAAAGCGTCCCTTGACCCCTCAAAGGGATGCACAAGTGTCCCCCGTCAAAGCACCAAAATAAAGTTATTTAAAAAAAAAATCAGTATTTTATTGTTTCATTAGCCGTTTCAAAACCCTAGGACATGTGGGGCCCATGTCTTGTGCTAAAATGCTAGAAAACATTATGGGGCTTCATTTGCATTCATTTTTCCCTTTTTTTGTGTCTGCAACAGCAACAAGAAGAAGAGTGAAGAGCTGATAAAAGAGTGCTTGTAAGAGTGAAAAGAGTGATTGCAAGTCAAAGAGGAGTGACAAGGAGCAAGAAGAAGAGGAAGATTCTTCACCTTGTTCAAAAGAATTTTCAAGCAAAAGGTAAGGTTTCTCACTATTTTTTTATTTTATTTTCTGATTTTCAAATGAATGTTCATCGTTTTGAGTTTTATATCTCTTCAATCTTGTTGTTTCATTTTGTTAACTTATTGTTATTTGAATTTCATTTCTAGATTGAAGTAGATTCTTGTTGTTTCATTTCTAAATTCTTGTTGCTTAAATTTTAATTTAAAATTTTGTTGCTTTAAAGAAGGTTATAGGCTGAAAGTTGAAACCATGTTGATGTATTTATTGATTTTGTTTTTTAATTTGGTGAAACGCAGTGTGAAAATGAGCTCCCACAGTCATGAAACAAGTCAAAGTGATGATGAGATGGAATTGGAAACTCATTCTCATAGTGATAGTAGCTAAGAAGATTATGAACCTGAGCATGATGATGACACCAATGAGGGGGATGAGCATGAGCAAACTGAATCTCAATCCACAGATAATTGCCCACCTGGTCCACCATCTACTGATTGCCCCTCCACACTTTTGGCAAAGTGGGCTAGGGGTAAATATGATCCTAAATCGCCTCTTAGACAATTTGCAACGTGGATAACTGCCCCAACACACTCAGGTGGTGGCACAAGAAAGTGGAATGCAACATTTGTGGTACATATTGGTTTGGTAGCATCACTAGAGTGAATGCACACTTCCTCTTTTGGACAGGAAAAGGTGTTGGAGCATGTGAGTTTTTGAAGCTCACTAAAAATTTGCATTATAGAATTGAATTCAGCAAGCTTTGGGGTATTCCAGATGACTTGGGAATTGCAATGCCTACTACTTTATCTGGTAGGCAACAGATTCAGAGTATTCAGTAGTCACATGAGCAACAATTACAGGGGAGTCCACGTATTCCTACTCCTAGATCGCAGTCGAGAGCATCAACAACATCATTGACAGGGGCAGCCTCAGGACCTCCTTCCACTTTTAGTGTTGTGGCTGAAGCACAACCCAGCAAGGGGAAACGAAAGGTGATAGCTAAAAGTAACCCCATAGCAGATTTATTTAATGTGCGCTTGAAAGAGGAGATAGAGGAATCCATTGGTAGATTCTTTTTTCCAATGGCATACCACTTCATGTAGCTCGATCTCCTTATTATAAGGAGATGGAGTTGGTTGCGAAGGGGGGAGGACCATCATTTGTGCCACCAGGTGAGCACAAATTAAGGACCACAATCTTGGATAAATAGTGCCAAGATCAGTACAACGATGGAGACCATGAGGGAGTGTTGGGAGGAGTCTCGATGCAACATTATCATGGATGGGTGGACAAACATAAGGAGCTGTCCACTCATCAATATCATAGTTACATGCTCAAAGGGCCCATTCTTTCTCTGGGCAATTGATTGTTTAGGGCATCGAAAGGATGTTGATTTTCAGTTTGACATCCTTCGAACAACTATTGAGGAGATTGGGCCACAAAATGTGGTCCAAGTAGGTGACCGATGCAACACCTGTGTGTAGAGCTGTAGGGAGGCTTATTGAGGCAGCATATAGACATGTTTGGTGGACTCCATGTGTGCATGCCATGAACAATGCACTCAAGGACATGGGGAAGATTGACTAGATTAAGGGAGTGGTCAACAATGCTAGAGATGTGCAGATGTATATCTGCAACCACCACACTTCACATGCACTCTTCAGGAGCTTCGCGAAGGAGTTCTTGAAACCAGTTGAGACTAGATATGCATCCTATTTCATTCTTTTGGAGAGAATGCTTGAGTTGCAGGAGCCACTGCAACTCATGGTTATGACGAATGAGTGGAATCGGTGGGATGAGTCTAGGACAGAGAAGGGGAGGAGGGTGAAGGAGATAGTGAAGAGTGATGTATTTTGGAGTGACGCAAAATACAGTCTCTATAATCAATCCATTTTTCCAGGTCATTAGATATGGGGATGGGGATGCACCTAGCCTTGGAGAGGTGTACGAGTGCATTGATTATATGCTTGGCCAGATGAGGGTAGTTGTGCGAGAGAGGGACCCCACTTTAGCATTCTACAATGAGCACATTCGGCCTATTATTTAACGCAGATGGGGCAGCCTAAACATTCCCTTACACTTGGCTGCTTATGCATTGAATGCGAAGTGGTACATGCCTAGACCTGGTAGAGTTACACCAATTAAGGATGATGAGGTGATTCATATCATGCTACTCATTGTAATCATCTTTATGTCTTATACATCTGTTAATAACTAGTATCTTCTATTTGCTAATAATTTGAATTTTTTCAGGTGAAGGAAGGGTTCTTCAGGTGCATTGATAGGATGTATGACTCTGAGACTGCTGGGACAATTTGTTTACCCTCATGGGGTAACAGACAGATACATAAACACAATCAGATATTCAAGTACGCAACATAGAAGACAATAAGCTATTCCATTCATAATCATAAGACCTTGTACATATCAATCATGTCCACAACACAGGAACAAGTGTATACATATAATCCCCGAAGGGTCACGACCAAATGTCGCGTCGTAACGGTCTCAGTTACTAACTGCCAAGATTAACATAATATAACATAACTTTATTACACCCGTACATACATTTATGCCGACAACATCATCCCCCCCCAAAAAAACAAGTCGTCTCCGTCGACTTGCAACAAAACGGAGATAATGCCCAGTACAGAAAAGAAACAAAAAGCAGCTAAGTAGAAGGGGGCATTCCTGGAACCGACGGTTGGGATGCTGACGAAGTAGCCCTCTGCCTCAGCTGGTAGACCTGCTGTGTGCGGATGGACAAGTCTGTCTGAAGCTGTGAATTAACCTCAATCACTTCCTTTAGCATCAAGGTAGCCTCCTGGAACTCGGCATCCTTCTGAACAAACCGGCTGTCAGCAAGACTCTTGGCGGCATTGGCTGCCTCCAGCTGTGCCAACAATTGTGCACGTTCCTCCTACCAGGCACGACGCTCTGTTGCTAACTCGGCGGCCATCTCCTCCCGAGATCTCTCTGCTACCTCCTGAGCCCTTTCCCGAGCCTCTCCTTCCTCCCGTGCCATAAGGACCGTCTGCACCAACTGTCGACCCCTATCAATCACCGCCTCCAGAGTACTCATGTATGCTGCCAAATCCTCTGTCATCATGACTTCATTCGGTTTCCCCTCCCGTGCCGGCCCCTTGGCTGCCTCTGGCTCGACACTCACTCGACTGTCGCCTACACCCCCTGATGTGCCTGCCTCTAACTGGAAGTCCTCTCGCAGAGGAGACACAATCGCAGATCCCCGGGCTACTGGTGTGATAGACCGCTGTGCCAAGAACACACTCGCCCGGTCTAACACGGATGGCTGACTCTGATTCACCGGTGCCGACAAATCCTCCATAGGCCCTCCGCCCTCCATACCCTCGTGGTCGGACTCGATCAACACTGAGTCC
>MU224600.1:3947978-3960726 GCA_018584345.1 Thuja plicata
GGGATACCCATTCGCTATTCTGCACCCTGAAGATAATCTTGGCCTCCAACATTCTTTCAATCTCCTCTTGTACTTTTGCAGCATAGTTTTTATTCATTCTGTACGGCCGCTGCCGTACTGGTACTGCGCCTGGTACCAACGGAATACGGTGAACACATAACTCCGGTGGGACTCCCTTCAAATCCTTATAAGTCCATGCGAATACATCTTCGTACTCGGTGAAGATCTTGAATGCAGCCGTTTTCAGCACTGGGTTCCAGTCGTCTCCTACCAGAATGATTTTTTTATCCGTCTCCGTACCCAGATTCAAAGGTTTCACCGTCGGTTCTTCGTATTTCATTGCCTCCTTGTTTTTAAACTGATGTGAGGGTACGGTGTCCATTGTAGCTTCTCCTTCCTTATACTCCCCGTACTCTAGAGGATATTGATCTGGCTCTTCTGGTTCCATGCCCTCTCTCCCTTCGTCTCGTGGGTCATTCTCCCCTTCGGATTCAGATCCCAAGGAAGAGGCAAATTCCTCGCTCACCAACTGGGTCCAGAGATCAATAGTAAATTTCTTGCCTCCCCTCTCCATCGAGAGTGTATTCCGTTTCCAGTTGTGGTTTGCTTTCGCTGCCACCAGCCATCCTCTTCTGAGTATGGCGTCATACCCTTTCTGTTTCAATGGAATGACCACAAAGTCGAGCACGAAAGGTTGTGCACCCATGGTGACTTGCTGCGCCATCAACGTGCCGAGGGGTTTGATCCCGTGCTGGTCGGCACCTAGCAGATTAAACATAGGTGGCCACAGAGTGGGCTTTCCTAGTTTTTTCCATGTGTCCTCCGGGAGGACATTTACCCCAAAACCGCCGTCTACTATAGTATCCGTCAGGATGGTGCCCAAAATGCCCATCTCGACCACGGCTGGATGTCTGCCGTTGTTGACGGTAAGCACAACTGGATTTGTTGTCGAGCTTCCTGGTACGGAAGCGTCCGTGTGTTTTGGTTTGGGTTTATCAACCTTTGTACCCAACAACACTGTCCCCAATTGAGGCATGGTGTGTAGGAGGTCCTCAAGTTTCACAGGTACCTCCAGTTGGAGCATCTGCCGTACAATGTTCCTCTCCGTGTCTATGCAGTAGGGTCCAAATGACTCGTGTGTCTCTCCCCGTTGGGCTTTCATGGCCCTTTCTATTTCCTCCCTTGCTTCCGCCATTCTCTGCTTCTCCGTACGGGGATGGGGGTATCGGGCTTCCTTCGCTTGCCCTCGGGTAAGAGCAAGGATGGCTTCTTTAACCCACGTGTTGCCCTCAATATCAATCAAATTGGCCCCTACGCCAGACTTCGGACAATCGGCATCTTCATGGTCACCAGGGCCACATCACCGACATAGCTTTTGAGGAGCATCATTATTATTCCACTCTCGTGCGTAATGACCCCATTGGTTGCAAGCCCTACATTGAATCATCGGGCGTCCCTTTGCATCGTATTGGACCCTGCTTTGGGTGGAATTATTATTATTCCCTCGTCTGCCGCGTCGGTTTCCTCGGTAGCCTCCGAAAGATGCATTATTGTTTGGATCCGATGTGGAGGGCCGCTCCTGTGCAAAAAGCACTTGCTGGTTACGTGCCTTCAGATTGTATGGGCATTCCTTCGTAGAATGTCCCATGATCTAGTAGATGTCACATAATGCCTTCTTGGGACAGGCACCCTTCGCGTGGCCGCTCTCCTTACAATCCGTGCACCACAGTTCATCATCCTTGCTTGTGGTCCCCTTCATTGTCTTAAACTCTTTTAACATCTGTTCCATATCCTTCTGAAGGGCCGTGACTTTCTTCTTCGGCTTCTCGTCGCTGCTACTCTCCTCTTCCGACGTATCATCTTCAGAGGATGACGAAGATCTATTCTTCTTTTTGGCCGTCTTATTTTCGCTTTCCAGGTCCATGGCTCGGTTGTATGTGTCATTTTATGATGGCGGAGGCACAATTTTCATCTTCCGTCGTAGCTTAGGGTTCAAGCCCTCGACAAACCACCTCTTCTTTAGGCCGTCAGCCGGTTGGCTTTCCACCTTTCCGACTAATTCCTTTAGCCGGCGGCCATACGCTCGTACGGTCTCCTTACCTTGCTTTGTTCCATAGATTTCAGAGACTATCTCGTTATCATCTCGGAGAAGCCGGAATTCCTTCTCGAATGCGTTCTTCAGTTCGTCCCACGTAGTTACCTTGGTTTTATCCAAGTCTGAATACCAGTCAATAGCCACTCCTCTCAGTGTGGCGGGGAACTGCTTCATCCATTCGCCCTAGTCAGTCACCTCGTTGGCTGACCAAATGGTTTCGCATGTACGACAATGACGTGCTGGGTCGTCCTTCCCATCATCATGGAATTTTGGCAACTTTTCTTTGTGAGTCGCCATAGGTGGTTGGGTTATGTTTTGTTGTCCGGCACCGCCTGTGCTATACCCGCACCCACCCCTACTGTGTTGCTTCGTGCAGTATTTAGTAATGGCACTTGTTGTGCCTGCGTAATCGATGGAGCTGTGCTGAGTGGAGTCGTGGGCTCCAATGGAGGGTTTACATGCACCTCCCGAGTGTCTTCGGTCGTACTATCTTTGGTACCTCCGGCTGATCCGTCACCGTCACCCTCAGTTGTACGACTCCCTTCGTGATCACGATCTTCCGCACGTGGTGTACGGACCCAGTCTTCAAACCGGTTTCGTTCTTCCTGGAGGAAGGTCTTCAACGCTCGCGTTTCCTCAATTAATTCTTCACTGCTCCGCACCCTTCGATGTTCCGGCGAAATGAACTGTTCCAATTCGGCTTCTGCACCTTCCGTGCCACTTCTGAGGTCCCCTTCGGGCAACCCTCCGGCAAGCTGGTCCTTGGCAAGTTGCCTGAGCCTACACCGACGTTCACGTTGCTGCGCGGATATCAAAGCCTTCCGTGCGGCTTCCCCTTCGTCATCTACCACTTTCTTATTTCGATCTTTATTTAAATTATTGGGCATCAAGACAAACCATACACATTGCTCAAAAAAAAGAACACTTATTTTTTATTAATTCATGTTGCTTTACAACATTCTCAGTTGTACTACAATTGATTTTTGTGTTCCCTTTCCTTTCGTTTCATACTTCAAAAACTTTACTGTTTGTCATTTCCTTCCTCCCGGCGGCGACAGAGATGCTCTCGGGCGTGGAATTCACGGAGGATCTCCTGGCGGCGTTCCTCTTGATCAATTTCCTCCTACCGAGCGCGTCGTGCTAGTGCTGCTTGTGCCAGCAACCGTGGAAGTTGATTCAACAGTCGATTGGCTGCCGGATTAGCCCCAATCGCGTCCCACACTGCGCCTGCAGGGACGTCTTCGTTTGTTGCCTCCCTTCGGACGTAAGTTTCAAGAGCTACTTGGAATAAAATTCGGAATTCCCGTGTCTGATTATCCTCCCCTTAGTACAACTCAGTACGGGCATCATTGGCTTCTGGGTTTATCTCACGAACGGGTAGGCCCATTATACCTACTCGCCATCTGGGTATGTCTAGGCAACGACACTAGATGTTTACCCTCGTGGGGTAACAGACAAATACATAAACACAATCAGATATTCAAGTACGCAACATAGAAGACAATAAGCTATTCCATTCATAATCATAAGACCTTGTACATATCAATCGTGTCCACAACACAGGAACAAGTGTATACATATAATCCCTGAAGGGTCACGACCAAACGTCATGTCGTAACGGTCTCAGTTACTAACTGCCGAGATTAACATAATATAACATAACTTTATTACACCCGTACATACATTTATGCTGACAACACAATTCGCATTGATTGGACCAAATTTGCTAATCTTAAGGGTTTTAAGGTTGCGGCAAAGGCGGACATAAAAACTATGGCACAACAGGATCCACTTTTGTGGTGGACTTGTCATGGACCGAAATCAATGACTACCACACTAGCCATTCATTTCTTGTCTCAGGTTTCTAGTTCTTCAGCTTCTGAGAGGAACTGGTCTACATATAACTTCATCCACTCTCTGAAGAGGAACAAACTTACCTCTCAGAGAGAAGAGAAGCTAGTGGCTGTACATAGTGCCTTGTGTAATCACTGACGGCAGGACATGTGTGTTCAAGGAGAGCCCAGCAACACGATGGGTTGTAGAGCTAGAGGAGCAATCACAGATTGATGAGGATGAGGATGCTTCAGATGCAAGGCTGGTTGGTGTTCCTTTCACGACTCTTGACCTTGGAGAGTTTGATAGTTCTGGTGATGACGAGTTTGCCGACCTCCCGAGGGATGATTAGAGGCCTCCTTCACTACATTTTGGGCCTTTGCATTTTGATTTTGTAGCTTGTACTTGTTTTGATATTCATATCATGCTACTCAATGTAATCATCTTTATGATTAGATACTCCTAATTTCGATATATCATATCTATTATTTTATATAATAGAACTCTTCCATTTGCTGATTCGACTATTTATAATTCTATTGTTCAAACTTCAATGTTCAATGTCCCATGTTCAATGTTCAAACTTCAATGCAATGTTCAAGTATTTACTTTTACTATTTAGTAATTCAGAATTCTAATTTACTATTTTACAATTATTGACAACTATTTTACAGTTATTGACAACTATTTTACATCTTTATGTCTTATATTGTTATACATCTTTTCATAACTAGCATTTTAAGTACCACATGTATAGTATATAGTATATACACCCCCCCTTCGGTCCCCCGTCGTCCCCGAATTGAGGCCCCTTTGTTCCCCCTGCCCGAAACCTGTTCCCCCCGTCCCCTAGGGCTGTGTAACTATGGTAATTACTGGTTCTATGAACTAATAGTTTGGTCTAGACCGGACATTTCTGTCTATATTCTTGTCATTTGGGCTCCAAATTAGAGCCAAAAAGTCTCAATGTGCATTTTGTTCCTCAATAAGGTAATGGGAGATTTTTTAAGGCTTTGTTAGTCATTTTCTTGGCACTAGAGCTTAGAATGTGCATTTTGGGAGTGTGGATCAGCTAGTTGAGTGTTCATAACTTTATAGTGCCATTTGTCAAATTGGTGTTGAGATTAACACTTCTCCACTATATTGTAGAGGGAATTCACAAGTGTTTGGATGTTGGCTGTGATTGGCATCCCAATGGGCCTCATAAAGGTAGCAAGCTTGTAAAATTGCATATTTAGAGTAGAGTGAGGAAGCCAGCCTTCCTCCTTTGTGGGAATTTTCTCGCAATGCAGGTTTCTCTAGCGTAAATTTGGTAATAAATTTCGTATGAGACATGCAACACAAAAATTAACACACCCAAAGAAACATTTATTTTGAAAAAGAACAACTTACTTGAGTCTGAGTTATCTGACCTCTCTCTCTCAAAAAAATTCTAGCTACGAACTGAAAAACAATGCTTTTGATATAGAGGTACACTCTCCTAACTGATAAAATAACAATCAGAACACTCCTAAATGAAGTTGCCCACATGGAGACTTTCAACTGGATGATTGAGTCTAAACTAAAATTGAAAAACTGGGTGAATTAATCCGCAGATCATGCCCACAAAAGTGTTTGACTTATTTTTAAATTAACATTTAATAAATACATAAATTTAGCTTTCTATGACTAATCTGGGACTGCTGGAAAAATCATGCCTAAACAAAATTGCATATCACCCAAAATTCCAGGAAACTAAATGTTTTCAGCAACAAATATCTACATCTTCGTCAAGCAATTAACTTTCATCTCAACAACAATTGTTAAACTTTAATAACAGCATCAATAATTCGACTTCATTTCTTTCTTCTAACTTGGTTAGCATCAGTCAACTCCAACTTAGCTTCATTAGCATTCTGTTGTTTGACAATATAACTTCCTAGATTTTCCCCCTGATGTCAAATTCTTGTAACTGCAACTTTGTTTTGAAATCTGAATGTATTATCTTTGATTCTTTAGCAAAGCTTTAATCATTATAATATTATATTTACCAATTGTTCCTGCAATTGTGCTTCGATTTTATGTGTTCTGTCCTTGTATGAAATATTGTTTTTTCTCAACTGTATTGTTCCATCATTGGCACAAAATATCATTGTAGGATTTTTTGATGTTCTAGATCTTTCTAAAATCTCTCAATCAAACTACTTGTGTACATATTGTTAATGCAACATATTAGTGCTTCTGTACTTGATAATGCCACTATATTTTGCTTCTTTGAACTCTATGTTATCAATCCAATTATGAGAGTTAAATGTCCCTTGATCTCTTTTTATCATCCAATAATCCTACCCAGTCTGCATCTGAGTATCCTATTGACTTTGAATCTTCAACTGAATAATAATGGATTCAACTGAGTATCCTTTTTACTGCTTCTAAATGTCTTTTTGTTCAGTTTATTATATACCTTCAATGCAATGATACCGTGGACATAATATTTCGTGCTGTAGTTGTCAAATGCATTAACTCCCAACAATCCTTTTATGTTTTCTTCATCTACTTTTCATGACCCTTCTTTCATCAATCTTTTCCCATGTGCAATTGGTGCATCAACTCCTTTACATTTCTAATGTCTCCATTTTCATGAGCATCAAAGTTTGAGGGATTAGCTTATTATTGTGATCCTCGTAGGCTAATTATTGTGGATAGAGGATCTTATGAGGCAGAAGCTTGGTTAATGGAGGTTCTTGTCTTCTCCAAAATTCAGTATGTTCCAGTTTGGTCTTCGTTTGGCTTAGATTGGACTTCGTTTGGGCTCTGTTCTTCAAACTTACTATTTTTAGTAAGTCTTGGGTTGTTCGAGATGGACCCTTTCTAGTTTTAGCAGAGTTTATGATCACATGGGGAATTACAGGATGAACTCTAGTTTCAAACGACATAGCAAAATACTGAGTATTTTGGGAGTTATTGATGTTTTGGTGACCTATTTAATATTAAAAATCATTTAATGGTTTATTAGAAAGTTATCACTCAACTTTATAATATAACTTAAATGAAGGGTCAAGTCATCATAAAATGGGGCCATTTGAGGAATTGATTATAAAGGCCAATTTTAATGAAATATTAAATGTATTTCCTAAGTTTTAATGAAATAACATTTTTAATGTTACTAAAATGTTTTTTGGGGGGAATTTGACTTCTTTAGGGATTATAAAAACTTTCAAAAAAAAAATGGAATTCGTTATCCTTGGCGTTTGACAAACTCATTTCATGAATTTACTAGCATTGGAGAACAGGGACGAGGGTTTGTGCAATTCCAGAGCTTTTTCGGCATTGGAGAGCATAGCTTCTTCATTGCATCAACTTTTTGAGGTTGTGAGATATCAGCTGAAGATTGCTTATCTGTTGGCTTCACTCAGAGGTCAAGATTGTGCAAATTAGAAGAAGAAATTACAGAGAAACATTAATCAGCTTGCAGGTTTTAGTTAAAGGGTTGGATGGTTGCATATTGATGATTGTTGACATTCATTTCCAGGCCGTATGACTTCTTTTTGGCAATCATTTATTATAGCAAGGAGGCGCCTAGGGTTTGAGGGCGATTTTTGGTCAAGGAAGGCTAAATAATTTTCAAGAAACATTAAGAAAGGTTGTCATGTCCCCTTTCTAGAGTGGACATCAAAGACGGAGGAGTTGGCCTATCATTAAAGTCTTGTAGGCTAGTAGAGATGGATAGGGACTCATTCAGTGCATACAGTGACCAAATTTTGGCTTTACAGGCAGTTTGGAGCCACTTTGGAGCAGTTCCTAGATTTTAGGGGATATCCCTAAATTTTAGGAGGTCGTGACAGTTGCCAGTCGTGAGGTTATTCATACCCTTCAGTTGGTGTCAGTTTCAGTGCGACAGGATTGGTGTCCTAACTGCTAGGAGAATCCCTAGATTTTAGGGAAGGGACTGCCAGTTGACCCATCTCGTCCAGTATCAGTCACAGATAGGTGACATGGTCAGTTTCATGTTTATTTCGTTGATTTGGGCTATCAGAGGCAAAAGGGGAAATATTTTAATATATTTAAATATTTCCTAAGTTGGTATTTAAATAATTTATAATAAGGCTATTTATATAGCCATTTCAGAGTAATAAGGGTATATCTGATGGATTTGGGCACATATACATATGTATGGGGACTCGTTGGAAAGGTCTCGAATTATTATAAACTATTTTCACTATCCGGAGGCTATTTGGCGCCATGAGTTGTGACATTTTGATAAAGTAATGTTTTTCCTTGAGTTTGGACGACTTTAATTGGGAAAATGTTATTTTATTATATTTTATTTAAAGTGCAAAGTGTAATTTTCCTTTAGGGTTCAATTTGCACTTGGAAGGAGATATAAGGAGATGGAGACCTAATTTCTCATTATCTTTTGACATCTGAAATTTGTGAAAACTTGAAATTGCTCTGTTGGAGCGATTCAGAGGCTTGGGATGAAACCCCTAAGTCTAGATTGTTGGGACGCAAACCTCAGCAAGGATTTGGAGATTCAGTAGTGGAGTTGGGAAGTGTTATTCTTTGTGGCAAGGATCGACAATCTTCATAGCGCTAGTTATCAGAAGGAAAAATCATATTCAGTTGGATGGCCAGCCTATTCCAGTTTGGGCGTTCTTCCAATTTGTAGTGGCCCCATTTTTTTGGGTTTGTAGTGGCGTTTTTTTGGTGAAATTGCTCCAATTTCTTTTTGGTCCCAATTTTTTTGTGTTTTGGTAGCCCATTGTTAGCGAAAACATGCCATTTTTCTCATGGCCCGTGCCTGACTTGTTTCCTGAACCACGCATGTTTTCTAGTCTCTAAATCCACACGATATTTTACAGATTAATCTCTGTGTGCCGTCGTTTTTTTAGACGCTGATTTAGGGTTTTCAGGCACAATTTTTGTGTGTATTTAAGTACCAACGACCCGCATTTGTGACGTTTGTTCACATTTTTTGCTTGCCGCAATTTCTCTACTACACCCATGTAGATCTCGGCTTTCTCTTAGTAATAGCATTGTATTGGTTGCTTTTCTACATTAATGTTTACTCTATTTCTTGATTTACCATGGCCTCTACTTTGTCCTCTTCCTCTAAATTTAGAACTATGTACTTGATATGACTTCCCCCTCATATAGCCTTGAGGGAAGTTGTACTTTTTTATTATTATCAATTTTTGCCTTTGACATCAATGCTTGATCTAGACTGCCCATACACTTTATTTTCTCTTCATGGGTATGTAAAGATCCAATTAGCTCATCAATTTTTAAAGTATTTAAATCTTTTTACTCTTCTAAAGTACTCACGATATGCATCCGCTTGGGTGTAAGAGATCCTAAGATCTTCACGACCACATGTTTTTTCGCTATCTCACTATATGTTCCTATCTTATCCATTGTATTTTTCACGCTAACACAATAATCTTCAACTTTTTCATTGCCATTTATTTTTAAATTCTCAAAATTTATTCTACGGTTTTGAAGCTTTGCAACCCTTACCTAATTCGTACCTTGATATTAACTTTCTAAAATTGTTTGTTTCCTTTGCTAGCTTACAACCTGCAATTCTTGGATTGATATTTGAATCTATTGTACTCCAAATATAGAACAACACTTGAGCATCTTGTTTCCCCTCCTTTCATTTTTATCTTATCTTTTGCAATTAATGTCCTCTTGTCTTAGGGTTTAGCACACCCACTTGTGATGTCCCAAACCCTTTCCATACTAGTAACCTATTAACGAATCTTTCCAATATTCAAAATTTTAACCTTTGAACTGTGGAACTGGCCTGCACCATTGTTTGCTGCCATTATAGCAATCAAACAAAGTTGAGGTTGTCTCTGAAAGTCTCAACTCTCAAGATCTATGTACTTTGGTGAAGGAGCTTTCAAATTAAACTTGTAGTGAAAGTCTCACTAACTGTTAATATAACCCTTCTCTTATACCATTGTTAATAAATTTCATATGAGATAGGTGCCACTTAAAAATTATAACACAAAAAAAACTACTTTTTTTTTAAATTCTGGAATAACAACTTCTTTGAATCTGAGTTATAATCTGATTTCCTCCCAAAATTATTTTACTTGCAAAGTGAAAAATAATGCTTCTGATATAGAGCTACCCACTCCTAAAAATTTAAAAAATAATTGATCAAAAAACAATTAAAATACTTTTAAATTAAGTTGTCTACATGCAGTCTTTCAACTAAAACAGTGTTGACTGTCTTCTAAAGCAACATTAATAATAAATGAAAAACTAAATTTAGCTTCCTAAAACTATTCTAAGAAATTTAGAAAACTCATTCTTAAAATAGAAGTGCTTATTATTAGTTGCACCCAAAAACCCAGCAAACTAAATGTCTTCAGCAACAACTTTATTTAACTTTGTTAGCAACTATCATCTTTAACGAATGTCTGTCATCTTCAACATCAACTAACTGCCATCTTCAATAGCAACTGAGGTATTTTCAATAGCATTTGTTCAACTTCAACAGCATCATTAATTCAACTTTATTGGCTTCTCTTAACTTCCTCACAATCAGTTAACTTCAGCTGAACTTCATCAACAGTTTTCTATTTGACGTCAGAATTTCTTACAAAACCTTGTCTTCAGTCCTATTTCTGAGTGATTGAATACTTTATCTGAGTTGGATACTGTGATGCTTATACAATACAATAGTTATCAACAAATAGATAAAATACATGAATCAAGCACTGTACTCTTTAGGTAATCACTTAGAGCTGAATGTGAAAGGAAATTGAGAGCATACAACAAAACAATAGAAAACACAAGGATTTTCACCTTGGAAAATGTAAATTCCTAGAGAAAACTCAAGTAAAAATTGAAGCAAATAACCCCCATATCCTCTATATCAAATGACAAATACAATCTTAGGCCGCTTGGTCACACAACCAGCTTGTAACAACAATGTTTAGTCCCTAAGATCATTCACAACAGCTTTCTTAACACTTTCCCACAGTTTTATCTTCTAAATACAGTCTACTGGGATAACTTGAATCCTCTTGGAATTCGTTTCCAATCATTCAACAAATGCATGCTCTATATGTGTAAAAATGCACTATCAATGCATATGTATGCTTTTACAAGCTTGGATAGAATGTGAAAAGACACCAGGAAGTTGTAAAGCACATAATTTGAACCAAGACAAGTGTTTTTATGGACATATGATGATACCGCCGCTTGCTGCTGACCAATGGTGGTTAGGAAATTGCTACTTTCTGAAACTGGCAGTTGCGTGATCACCCTATATCAGAACCAGTGGTTTCACACACCTGCCAAAAACCCTGGTTTCTGCCCCAAATCACTTGTTTCCTTCAACAAATGAGTTTTACAAGTTGTGCTCTACCTGTTCATTGATCCATTGTTTGTGCAACTCATTTTAGATCCATTTGCTGATCATGGTATTAATTGAATATATAGTATGATTTAGACTTCCTTGTAACTGGTCCAGGACCATGATGCTATCCCCTGTACTAGCTGGTTTTTGTTCATGTATAAATAGTTACTGCTAAATAAACATGCCCAAAAATTTAGATGAACTTTGTTGCTTAAAATTTTAAATTATGGTCTTTCATTCTCCAGTCATTGATATTGATTTGTGAATACACTTTCCATCTCTAGAATAAGGAGAATAAATTACTTTCTTGGGTGAACTTGAGGAGCTTATTTTCTCTTTCATGAATGCTTAGCTAAACAAAGATAATATAGCTGCATTACCTATGATAAAACTTCTCTGAGATAAAAGGTATCCAAAGGTCTGCAGGGCTTCGTAGGAAGTACATTATTTTCTTCAGAAAAGTCTGTCCATGACCTTGAATTTAAAATAAGTTTCAAGGATCCATTTGACATACTGTAATATCAGTTTCCCCCATTATATCCGGGAAGCATTTATAATAATTATTAAACTAACTGGTAACACTTCTAAAGACTTGTCTCTGTTTGCAAAACATAATATGGTGTAACCATAATATTGTTAATGTTTTGGCCATTATGGCAAAGATCAACACATTGGACAAAGTGGCAATAATAATAATTAATATATTGGATATATTATTGATATATTTAATTATGATAAAACCAGTTAGATAATAAAAATAAATATAAAAGGTTATATTTATTATTAAGGATTGATTTTAATAATTAAATGTGGAGCAAATGATATAAAAGAATATATTATTATTAAGGACCAAGTCGGCCAGTCCTTGAGGGAAAGGGTTATGACTCTTGGAGAGTCATCATTATGTATAAATAAAGAGAGTAGATCTGCTCAAGGAACTCACCGAAAACATAATGTGATAAGTACTTGAGCAGAATTACAATTGCATATTCTTAATCATTTTCATCCTCTACTTGAGGGATTTATTTCAGATCACTTAGAAGCGAAATTCAAGGTTCGAATTGGAAGAAGAAGAGCAGATCCATAGAGCAAACTAGAGTAGATATTGAAGTGCGAACTATACCAATCTGGAGCAGACCTTGATAGTGAATTAAAGAGCAGATTGGAGGCTGCTAAGAGCAGAAAAACTAGGGCAGAATTCAAGGACAATTTAAGCAGCCCTAAAGGTCGAATTAGGGCAGAATTAGAGCACCCTAAAAGGGCGAATTAAGGCAGATCAATAAGGGCGAACTAGGGCAAATTGGAGCAGCCCTAGAAGAGCGAATTGAAGAATACAAAATGCAGATTTGAAGCCAACAAAAGGATAAATTCAGACCTTCAAATCCGGGTATTATCTTTCTTTACTTGAGAATATTTATTATATCCTGTGTCTTAGTAATTGAAAGACCTCTATAGATTGTATATTC
>MU224600.1:3961539-3972950 GCA_018584345.1 Thuja plicata
GCATGGATGCATACTTTGCTTGGACATATGTATGGGAACATTCACAGCTGATTAGCATAGCTGTTTCTTTGCATATCTAACTGATTATTTGTTATGGGTATAACTGATTGACATAGCTGATTATTTGATTTTGACATAGCTAATTATTTAATTTTGGCATAGCTGATACTTTAGATATGCGGGAACATAAATATGTTGGCATTGGCATGCGGGAGTTTATATATGTTGGCATATGATTACATTAACATATTTTATAGCTGAACACATTTAGTTTGCACTTGGTTATATATAGAAAACTGGTCATATGGTTTCATAAGATAAGATTTGTGGTTATTCTTATGTTTATATGGCTAACATCCTTGTTATGGATCAGGTCTTGATATCATGGGTTTGATATCGGTTGAGTCCTTGTGACTCATGGATCTTGGATCCACAGGTTGAGTACATGGAGACATCATGGACTTGATGTCGGGAAGCCATTACTCGGAGCATTTAGTGAATATCATGGATTTGATATTCGACCAATGCTGTTGATATCATGAGTTTGATATCGGTTGAGTCCTTGTGACTCGTGGATCTTGGATCCACAGGTTGAGTACTTGGAGACATCATGGACTGGATGTCGGGAAGTCATTACTTGGAGCATTTAGTGAATATCATGGAAGCCATTGCTCAGAGCATTTAGTGATTATCATGGACTTGATATTCGGCCAATGTTGTTGATATCATGGGTTTGATATCAGTTGAGTCCTTGTGACTCGTGGATCTTGGATCTAGGTTGAGTAAATGGTGACATCATGGACTTGATGTCGGG
This sequence comes from Thuja plicata, assembly GCA_018584345.1. NCBI lineage: Eukaryota > Viridiplantae > Streptophyta > Pinopsida > Cupressales > Cupressaceae > Thuja > Thuja plicata. The sequence goes on from MU224600.1 coordinate 3,962,354, forward strand.
AAGTCATTACTTGGAGCATTTAGTGAATATCATGGGCTTGATATTCGGCCAATGATGTTGATATCATGGATTTGATATCGGTTGAGTCTTTGAGGCTCGAGGATCATAGATCCACAGGAAAGTATATGGTGACATCATGGATTTGGTATTCTTCCAATATTCTTGATATCATGGATTTGATATGATGACATAATGGACTTGATGTCGGTAAGTTATTGATGAATATCATGATTGAGTCTGTTAGACTCAAGGTTGATTATGTTGTAGACCTTATCCAATAGTGTCAACTTTGAAACAACTAGACCATACAAGCTTCGTCTTAACTCAGAAACAGACTTCATGGATCTAATATTGCTTCTACAAATATAACTTTGGCTTCATGACTAAAAATAGAAGGTTTCACCTTAGGATGTTGTCAAGAAATGTAACATTAAATATCTTTAGCACAATCTCCACAGCGAACCTGCCAAAGAAAAAATCTGCAAAACGGAAAATCCAACCAAAGAATGTATCATATCACAACTATATAATTAACCACCTCAAAATAAGTCAAGATTCTAATCCTTTTACCACCAAAGCACTCATATTGATGGTGGTTATTTCTTAATTTGTAAAGTATACTTTATAGCTTGAAATCCTTTTAAAACTGATTCGCTTACAATTTCATAAGAATGGATAAAAACTTGTAGGATGCCAAGAATGCATAAGAAAATACTCAAAGATGAACTGTGTGCAAATCTGATGGCTGGTGTAAATTGAAAATAACTAATTTAAAAATTCCGAGGGATTGCCACTATAGAATCAGAATTCTGTGATATCCACAATAATGTTTTCTACTCAAATTGTCGTGCCCAAAAGAAAAGCACTAAAACCTCAAAATTCATGTCAGTCTCATGATGTCAATTAGGCTTCCAAGTAGTGTTCCACACGGATGCATCCCTCCCCCCTAAAAAACTCCGTGGTTCCAAGACGGTGACGTCTTTGAGACATGGGGACTTGGGGGGGACATCCTCCTGTCACCCCACCACCAATGTTGCTGTCTCTGAGACAGTTGGGATGTTAGGACATCCTCAAGACATCTGAGTGTTTCCTAATTGTCTTGGGGACGCCTAGGCATTTCCCACGGTTCGACAGGCAAAAAGCAATTTAAAAAAGAATTTTTTTTTATCACCATGCCTAATGGCCTAGGGTTCACACCCAAACCCCACAAACTCTATAAAACACCTTTTATCCTCATTTCAATTCACAAAAACAAATCAACAAGAAGCTTGATAGTATGAGTGTGAGAGCTACAGCTGCAATTGCAAGGTGAAAGAGAGAGTGAAGAGAAAGGGGGGTGTTGAGGAGCAAGAAGAGCATGAAGAGGGTTGAGGAATGATTGGAAGCCTCACTTCACTCCATTTTGTAATTTTGAACTTTTTCATTGCAATCATCATTATGAAATCTTGAATATAATAGAAATTTATAATTCGACATTTTCATTTATTCAATGTTATATTGGTAATGTTCTTCAAAGTTTAGTAGTTTCTAAGTTTTCTTAATTTGCCTAAGTTTTATTTGTAATTCTTTTTCTTATACATGTTTTATAACTATTTTTCATTTCAGCGCCGCCTTCCATCATCACCCAGTCATTGTCCCCCCACCTTCCCCAAACTTAGGCCCTTGGTCTCCTATCCTCTCAATAGGGAACTCTGTGGAACTACCCTTCGAAATCAATGTTAGGTTGGCATGGACTGCATGCTCATCAAATAAAGAAGCAAACTATATAATGTCCACAGATTATTAAAACTAGGCCTATTGTACACAAAGGTACAAGCCCTCTCCAAAAGCCAATAAAGAAAACATCTAATAATCTCCTAATAGGAAAGCAGAAACAATATTCATGGAAAATCCTCAAGAAAAATGGATATTGGTCTATCTTATGGTTACTTATAGAAGGAAAAATCCCTCAAATTCAAGAGATCTCCACTTTTTTAATAGTATTGAAACCTGCAAAAATCCAGATTCTCTAACCCCTTACCTCTAACTTACCAACAATTTCAAGTTCCTGTATAAATCCCAATTCTAGTTAAGGGCACTTTTGCATAAGGACTTCTAGTGGAAGATCTCAAAATTTAAATCAGAAGATATATTTGATTGTGTTTGCTTGTTGTTTCATGTCTTTTAATAGCTACTCTTTACTTCTACCAGTGATTGTATTGATGAATATTGGTGTAGGTTGTTATCAGGTGGCTCAGTTTAAGTTGACACAGTGATCACATGATGCTTTTTTTAGGTCCGCTTTTTGGCTCGATCATTTGCAGTGCCAGGAAATCATCCTGGACAACAAAGTACCGGGTTACGATGGCCTTATGGTCCTGTAAGTATTATTTTTCAAAAAAATACTTGATACAAAATATAAGCTAACACAAGTCTGCAATTTGAATTTATTAGCTTGACATAAAAAGGCTAAAAAGCCAATAAATAATATCTAACTTATTTTGTGTTCTTTCATTTGTGATGGAGTTAGGGTCTGTGCAACTGGCACAATGAATGTTCCTTCATATTTTGCTTGGTTTGCATGGCTCTGCTCAATATTGTTTAGAAATTGATGTTGGATATATTTCAGCACTGTTACAATTGACCTATTTTTGGGTCATTTATGGCAATTAAGTTATTAACACAATTTCTTTTTTTTGTCTTTATCATACACAAATGCTAGTAGCCAGTGTTTCTTGGTAATCATCACAGATTCACACCATTTAATATCATGTTCTTTCTCTTATAAATGAATGTTCTGCTCATTTTCTACAGTAGTTTTTGTTATTATAATTTCGATATATACAATAGAGATGAAAGGCTTTATTTATAAAAGATTACAAGAGGATGTTTCTAAATGAAACACTCATTAACAGAATGCAGAAAAGGAAACTTCCTTAACCAACTAAGATGATCATTATAGAAACATTACATTGTTATTTTAATACCCTCCCTTAATGGTCATTCTAATAACTACCCTACAAAAAACTTGATATAATTTGCAGGTCATTTGGCCATAAATACATAGAAAGCTGCCCCTTCTCTTCAGAATGCTGTTCAACATGAGCTTTTTGTTGGGACCCTCCTTGGTTCTACAAAACTTTTGGATATGACCAAGATTACCACAATTTGTCAACCACAATCCTTCCAACCTGGTGTTGGGTAACAAAGCTATTCAATTAGAGTATTAAAATAATGATGTAATGTTTCTATAATGATCATTTAGTTAGGATCTTTCCTTTTTGTAGTTAGCTCTTATTTAGAATGTTTCTTTTTGGTCTTTCATTTTTGTTTTGGAAACTTTGCATGTAATCTCTATTAAATGAGTATTTCTCTCCTTTGTTTATTATTGAATATCAATCGATTATCATTTCAGTTTTGTTTAGCTTTTCGTTGAAAGTGGTATTTGATAATTCTTTGACAATATTATTTTTAAATTCTAAGATCAGTTTTTTTTCAGGTCACAATCATCACACCGTTCAATTTTCCATTGGAGATACCTGCCCTCCAGCTTATGGGTGCTCTCTACATGGGCAACAAGCCACTTTTAAAAGTTGATAGCAAGGTCGAAAAGCATCCGAGAGTTTTTTACTTCTTTGCAAATGTATTACATAAGCTCAAAGGATTGTACAAAGGATTAATTGGCCATTTGGAAACGCCTTCTTTATTTCTGAAACATCTTCATTTTTGTTTGAAATTCTTATTGTTTGCAGAAACAGCTAATTTACACACTACAATATTATAGTGTTAGAATTCAATAATGTTCACATTAAAATGAAACTTAATTCTCATACTGTCTGCTGATATAATATTTATCTTGTTTGTTTAAGACCAAGAACATCTATGAATCTATCAAATCATCATGATTTTCCTTCATTTTTATATCGGTGATTTTATCTGGTATCGTGGTATCCTGATTTTGTTTGCCTTAAGAACCATAAGTTTGAAGGAGGATTCCTACAATTTGCTCTAATGTTAACCAAAGCAAGATGAAATATAATGATCAGTTTTCATTGAAGTAGTCATGCTCTAAGTCCATGACATTTGGCTAAAGCTTTAGCAGCTTTCTGTAGAGTATGACATTAGTATGAGCATCAACATTAAATTTCACTGTATGTGATTTTGTGATTGTAAGATTATGCACTTTCTTCTAAACATTTTCTTGTTGGGAATGTAGCACTGAATTTTCTTGGCATATGATAGTATCAATTAATGAATGATAGACTTTTGATACAAATGGCGAATTTACAGCTAAAACATAAGATAGTTGATAGGTGGATTGCATGTCTGCTATGTGACATATGTTTACCGTACAGGTAAATGAATACACAGATAATAGATATGAATAGCAGAACTTCTTATATTATTCGCATATGCTAAAGATATTACATTATGCCAAGATCCTCATTACAATGACCCCGAAGGGTGTACTTATACTACTCCTGGAGGCCTTCCGGAAAGTTTCCGAAGGTCTTGTCGGCTATATGATACTAGTCTACCCGTCGGCTTGTCAGCCGACTACAACATATATTATAGCTCATCATAATGTTGAAGGCCTAAATACCAAAAAAAATCCTTAATAAATATTTTAAACCTCCATGCATACATGGGATGTTTATTTCATCAGCCATGTGTAAGTACACGTTTAGACATCAAAATCATTGGTTTCTATAGTTCCATTTTCATTCTACATTTTTTTTAGATCAACTCCTTCACTTTCTGTTGATGCACGTATAGCTCCACAATGAATAATATAGCAGCATGTATGATCTTCCATATCTTTAGTGTTGAATTTACATTTGTCTTGATAAATGTATAATGCTACTAATTAACACTTTTAAAGGATCTGACATATTGTCCGTAATGTCTGATAATATCAAATTTAAAATTATCAATGTATGCAAAAAAACAGGCAATAATTTTGCATTTCTATTGATATAAATGCTTTTTTCTATGCCAGGTTAGCATTGTGATGGATCAAATGCTAAGGTTGCTTCATCAATGTGGATTGCCTCTTGAAGATGTGGATTTTGTCAATTGTGATGGTAGTATTATGAATAAAATTTTGCTGGAGGTGAACCGTTTTTCTCTAATTGCTAATCTAATCTTACAACATTAGTGTATGCCGTCTTCTACATCAAGTTTAAAATGCGAGGCTTTTTAATGTCTAATGTAGAGGAAATTTTAATGTTCCAGATTATGTTATCAAGACTCATAGTTACTGATCAAGCAGCATTAATAATGCATTTGCCTATTTTCTTTCATCCCATGCAGTTTACATTGTTTTTCTTTAAAATTATATTATTGTGGATTCATATATGTGCCCCAACCCAGCAACATTTGGAGAAAGTACTATATTATAGCAGCAACAATAACAGCAACAAATGCTCAGACCAATTGACACTATAACCATACCACCAAAGTCTTACTAAAGAAATACCATAGAACCCAAATCCCCCACCCTATATAAAGCTATAGACAGCCAAACCAAAATATAAATAGATGTACAATTTAAATCAAACAAAAAGTAACCCTGTCAAAAAATATACCAAACCCTCAACAGGAAACTGCAGAGAAAACAGGAAGCTCGCCTCAAAATATAGTACCCACAACCCATGAAGAAGCATTCTGCACAGGAGCACCACCCAAAAACTTGAACCATTTAGAGACCTGTACTAAGAGGTGTTGTGATCCATTACTCTGAAACCATATAAAAAATCCATTCCTTGAGACTCAAGTAACTTCCGCCAAAGGAGCAAAGGGATCATTAGCATAAATTACACCATGGAATATAATGGCTTGGCTATTTTCTCACCATTTCAGGGCCCTCTTCAGCATCCCATGTTATGCTCCCCTAAATATCAAGTCAGCCTTCAGCAATTTAGTAAGGGTGTTTTCAAGTGCCACCTTTAGATGTAAATATTAAATGAATGAAATAAATAAATAAAATAAGGTTTGGGCGGGCAATTTTAAAATTGAATTTAGGCATCAATCTTGCAATTTATTTTTGGACGCCCAACTTGGTATTTAAGAAGATTCTAAGCTATTGTGGAGGGTATTTTTTTTGGCACATCATTTTGGGATTACTTCTCACTGCTGAACCAGGGGTGGAAAACCCTGTGTAAGGTGCTTGAGGTCAAGACGAAAACCCTGCCTCATTGAGTCAATCTTTACAGCAATTAATTTTGATTTTTATGTGCTCTTTCTGACATCCCAGCTGTTGATCATACAAAGACATTTTACAAGTGTAGCAAATCAAGGTGCAAGCCGCTTGGGCTCCTGCTGGGTCTTTCAGTTACCAAAATCAGGGATCTTTGCAGGTGACTGTATGCTGGTTTGAAGGGGTGAGCTACATACTGTTAAGCATACCAACAAAGACCAGGTTTGAAGGCACAGTTCCTTGCACCGGGCATTTAGGAAGCCCATTATGAAATTACTGTAAATATACTACTTGCTGAATGAACGAGCACTGAATTCGGACCTACTTTAAGAGCTGAAGTAGGGTTTTAGCACCTGGAACGTCAGGTTACAGTAGATTACACCACCTACTCAACCAAACAATCCGATCACCACAACACCAGGTACAGATCAAAAAATCAGGACACCATTGGATTGTTAATATTCAGGTTGCTACAGTTTGGCAGATCCAGGTGAGGGTCTAAACACTAACCACACCTACAACCTGTCTGGAGTGACCCACATCAACCTGGTAACCCTGATCTGAGGGTTTCAAGCCCCAGATCCTCCTAGGGTTCAGCGATTGCAGGAGTAGATTGAATTTCAGATCTGGGTTTCCACAGTATCTTGACATAGGAATTCCGAATATTTGTAAGATTTTAACACCTACGTTTTTGTCTAATAAATGACTGAAAAAGTCTGTATTAGGAGTCTCTTCAAATTCATATTCTACTTGCTGTTTTGAGTAATTTGATGTCCTGTTACCTGCGGAAATTTCTGTTGTTTCTGGTTAATCAGTTTGCAAAAACAACTAAACACATAATTGTTATCTGAGCAGGGAGTCTTGCCAACTTGCTAGGTGATTTTTGTGCATGCAGTTGACTCAAAGAGACCTAAGAGCCCTAGAAAGAGAGAGGAAGCAAGCAGAAATAGCTACACAAGGAAATAACAGTGGAACTGGCGACAGAAGTAAGAAGAAAATGGCTGATCGAGGAGATGACTTGAAGGCATACCTACAAAGGCAAGAACAAATGACAAACGCTAGTGCAAATGATGCAGGATCTGAGCAACATGATCAGTCACAGCAGATCTACACCTAACAATGCCAAAGGAAGTAATACAGAGCAGCTTGAGGTTGGGAATCAAATAAACAGCAGCAGGAGTCCAGTTGGATCAACATTCAGACTGGATCGGGTGTTCCTAGCTCCAAGATCAAAGGTGAGAGAAGGTTTTGAGGCCATGTCATGACACCCCACCAATACATACAAGGAAGCATTCTTCATAGAAAGGGCTCAAAAGTGATGTGTTGAAGCATATTAGGGAGTGTGTGAGTTGTCAACAAAACAAAATAGAGCATGTATTTTTAGTTGGTTTGTTGTAACCCTTGTGAATTCCAAATAAAAAATGGGAAAGTATATCGGTCAATTTCGTTACAGAACTCCCAAAGTTGCAGGGTAAAGATTTTATGTATGTTTCATACTATATCTTTATTGTATACGGCTCCACAAGTGGCCAATTTATTCTTTAGAGAGATTTATATACTTCATGGGATGCCAAGGAATGTTGTAAGTGATAGGGACAGAAAGTTTGTTAGCTTGTTTTGGCAAGAGATTTATTGATTGATAAGCACAAAGTAGACTCCAAGCAATGGTTATCAACCCCAAACCAATGGATAAATGGAATTTGTAAACAAATTGATAGAGTTACATGAGGAACTATGTTACAAGATAACAAACAACATGGAAAAAATATTTGCACCTTGGAGAGTATTGCTACAATACTACTCACCACATATCTATTTGTATGACTTCTTTCAAGGCACGTTATAGTTATGATGCTATCTCATTCATGGAATTAATTATTTCAAATAGTAGAGTTCCCAAGGCTAGAGACTTTGTTCTACAAAGCCAAGATATTGTTCATGCACTCAAGGATAATCTACAATGCCTCAAGCTAGGAGAAGATGTGCAGACATGGTTTTCTTGAGATTGCGGCCCTATAGAGTCATAAATAATCTTACTTCAAATGAAGTGGTGTTGAGAAGTTGAAGCATGATTTTACATCATAAGGAGGATTGGTGAGGCTTCATACGAGCTGGAACTGCCATAGAACAACAAGATACACAACATTTTTTGTGTCATGCTTTAAGGAGGCCCTTGGACAATTGTTTAATCATTCATTAGAGTTGCCACCACTTTATGACGAAGGAATTGATTTTGGAGCTCAAAGCAATAATTGACGAGGGAAAAGAATTGGAGGAATAAAGTCTTTCCCAAATATTTGGTGAAATAGAAGAATTCTACACTTGATGATGCCACATGGGAAGGAATGGATGTCTTTGAGCAACCAAGTTTGTAATTGCTTGAGGACAAGCAATTTGGGGCAGGGAGGACAATTGTATGCCCCTCAAAATCAAGTTGACTTCCAGCAATTTAATAAGGGGGTTTTTAAACAACACTTTAAATGTAATTATTAAATTAATAAATTAAAAGAATAAAATGAAATATTTCATAAAATAAGGTTTTGACATCTAATTTTGAAATTGAATTTACGTGCCAATCTTGAATTTTTTTTTGGATGCCCAACTTGGCATTTAAGAAGATCCAAAGCTATTTTGGAGGGCATCTTTTTTTGGTGCATCATTTTAGGATTACTTCTTACTGTCAAACCAGGGATGAAAACCCCTATGTAAGGTGCTTGAGGTCAGTATGAAAACCTTGTCTCATTGAGTCAATCATTACAGCATTTAATTTGGATTTGTATGCCCTCTTTATGACATCCCAACTGATGATCATACACAAACATTTCACAGTTGCAGCAAATCAATGTCCAAGCCACTTGGGCTCCTGTTGGGCCTTTTAGTTAGCAGATCAGGTATGCTGGATTAAAAGGGAAAGCTACATATTTTGAAGCATACTAGAAGCAACAAGGTTTGAAGGCATAGTTCCTGCACCAATTATTTAGGGAGCCCATTTTAGATATACTACGTGTTGATTGCACTGAGCATCAAATTTTGACCTACATTAGGAGTCGGAGTAGTGTTTTAGCGCTTAGAATATTACTTTACAATAGATCACACCACCTACTCAACTAGACAATCAAATCGTCACAACGTGAAGTACTAATAAAAAAAAATTAGCTTACCACTAGATTGTTAACATTCATATTATTACAATTTGGTAGATCCAGGTCAGGGTCTAAACACAAACCACACCTGCAACCTATTTGGAGCGACCCTCATCAACCTGGTAACCTTGATCTAAGGGTTTCATGCTTCAGATCCTCCCTCTAGGTAGACTGAATTTTAGATCTGGGGTTCCATTGTACCATGACACAGGATTATGTAATTAACTAGGTGAAGAAAACACTACAAATGGGTTTGCACTAGGAAGGGAAGTGTTTACCCGCTGGGGTAACCAGGTTTACGCATAGACTTTACAAGACTGGATTACGAGAATGTTTAACGAAAGCCTTTATTTACATCTGTATTGAAGTACATACATTGTAGCCACCAGAACGTGATGTCTTAATTACAGAGTACAAGCATATATATAAACCTCGAACCGGTGCGATCAAACGTCGCCACCCGTTCCCGACAGACGGAGGTAACGGACCGACGGTGGTAACCGTCGGCCTACCTGACTAAGTCCGATACACGGCTAACATCATCCCCCCTAAAGAAAAGTCGTCTCCAGACGACAACAAAATGTCCGGGACAACACAACAAAATAGGAAGAATGAACTACCCAACCATAATCAAGAAGTAGAAGTAGGGGGCTAAGGAAGCGTCCCTGAAGAGGAAGGGTTCCCTGCCGCAGAAGAGGCTGGCTGGACCAACTGAGAACGAAGCTCGTACACCTGTGCCGTGTGTGCTGCCAACCGCTGCTCGGTGACTGACTGAAGTTCCAGCGCGGATTTTACCATCACAGCAGCCTCCTGTAGGTCCTTCAGTTGCGCCTCCACTACCTGTTGGGACTCAGCCAAACTAGCTTCCACAAGCTGTTTCTCCGAAGTAACTGTAGCCAGCTGATGCTCAAATGTCTCCGTCACTTGGGCCAGTTGCCCCTCCAAGGCGATGCGGGATGCCTTCTCTACGTCCATCCCCTGTGTCCGTAGGGCTAAGTCTCGCTCTACGACTGCCAACCTGGCAGCTAGCTCCTCCCGAGCACTCTTTGCAGCTACCAAGGCAGATTCCCTCCTAGCTGAGATGTAGAAACCCTCCCGAAACACCTGCTCAATCTGGCGCGTGAGACTCTGAACTGTGCTTTCTGTCATTGGCACCGGAAGAGACCATGCCTCCCGCATCTCCTGCGTCTCTCCAGCAGGCCACGACCCCTGGCCAAAGCACTCCCCAAACACCCGTGGGCACTCGTGCTGCATAAAACTCAACAGACGGCGTAAC
>MU224600.1:3980889-3999863 GCA_018584345.1 Thuja plicata
ACAAGGTTTTGCAAAATAGATGGACACTTTTTATTCATTCATAATTCTTATTACAATATTCAGGTGAATGACCTTGTCATTCTTATTTTCCCGTGTCCCTTCTCCCTTCGGTCACCATTACATACTTTTACTCCCGACGGCGTTTGCCATCGCGTTCCTCTTCAAGACGTGTACGCTCCCGTTCATGGTACTCTCAGAGGATGGCTTGCCGTCGTTCCTCCCGAGCACTTTCCTCCACACGAGCGCGTTGTGCCAACAACCGTGGAAGATGGTTTAGCAGACGGTTGGCTGCAGGGTTGGCCTCGATGGTAGACCACACAACACCTTGTGGGACTTCCGCTTCGTATGCTTCCCTACGGACGTACGTTTCTATCGCCGCCTGCAATAGAATTCTGAATTCCCTTGTTTGGTTATCCTCCCCTTTGTACAGTTCTGTACGTGCATCGTCTGCTTCAGGGTTTATTTCGTCAACGGACAATCCCATTGTCTCCGTACGCCATCCAGTTCCGAGTTCGTCTAGGCAGCGGCGCCAAATGTTTACCCGCTGGGGTAACCAGGTTTACGCATAGACTTTACAAGACTGGATTACGAGAATGTTTAACGAAAGCCTTTATTTACATTTGTATTGAAGTACATACATTGTAGCCACCAGAACGTGATGTCTTAATTACAGAGTACAAGCATATATATAAACCTCGAACCGGTGCGATCAAACGTCGCCACCCGTTCCCGACAGACGGAGGTAACGGACCGACGGACCGACGGTGTTAACTGTCGGCCTACCCGACTAAGTCCGATACACGGCTAACAGGAAGTGGAGGAAATCCTAGAAGCAATATTTGTTAGATTTTATCACCTATCTATTCGCCTAATATATGACTGTGAACAAGTCTGTACTAAGAGTTTCTTCAGATTCATTTTCTTCTTGTTTTGAGTAATTTGAGTACTGTTATCTGTGGATTTTTTTGTTGTTTCTGGTTAATTAGTTTGTTTTAAAACAGCCTAGGCACATTCCATCCCATCCTCCAGCAATGACATTGAATAACCAATAGTCAGCTCCAAAGTGCCATCATGAAATGAGATCAATGATCACCTTATGTTGAACTGCCGTACTAAGATCCTAATAGAATGTTTCTAGAATTTGATTGTCAACTTGTATTTCATGGATATCATCCTGAAGCTTTCTTATTACTTCATACTTAACTTCCCTTGAAGAGCACTTCTTTCACTTACCCAAACAAGATTGTTGCTTGCTGCTCTGCCTTTCAATTGCCTCCTCCCTTTCATACTCCTGGGACTAGCACTTGAAAGATACAATCCCTAACCTCATCATTTACTACAATCAACTTCAACTTGTGTTTGAATTCAGCCAAAGACATCTCCCACGAGTGTAGTCGGCCATTATTAACTAATCTGTTGGGCCCTAAAATTGCCCTTCACTCAACCGAAATTTCTATGTAGCCCACACTTAAACATCGTTCAGAAACAATGGTCCATGACTCAATCGATCTTGGATGGATCCCCATGTACCATTCGTGCTCAAAAACCACAAAAATAAATAGCAAGAGCTCAATAGAAGTAGTTTGGATCTTTTGTATACCACATTCACTAAAACCCATAGTTGCAGGAAGTTGTCTTCAACCCCTTGGGATGCATCTCAGGGAGTAGCATGTGTTCCCAGTACTAGAGACAGCTACAGAAATGTCTTGCCAACATTTCCCTACTTTTTCATTTAAGAAAAAAAAACCGAAAAAACATGAGTTTCAAATGAAAAGATAAAAACAAATGCAATGTAGCAAATTTATAAATTATCAAATTATATTAAAGTGTGGCATCTCCAAGTGTCCGAGTCTCCTATTTTTCAAAAATAGACGTACCAGTACCGATACTAGTCTCTCATACCAGTACCAGTACTGGTATCTTGGCAACCATGCTAACACCAGAAAAATGTTGCAAACACTAGTCATGACTACACATAATCAGTATTTTTGCTCAGACATCAAAATGAATAATACTATTTCAACGTATAACATTGACATAACAGAATACTCTTGAAACTACAAGGAATGTCTAATATAATCATACCACATCATTTAAGAATTATGGCAGCCAATCTTACTATATCATGGGCTCTTACCCATTCCAATCTTTATCCTCCTTATTATGAAATAATGAGAATTCCAACTGATGAACCTTGATTCTCCAAGAAGTCTGCCACTCAGTTTTTTAATCTATAAGAATGAACCACCTTGATCCAATTGAGTTCAGCTTTCCATTCTGGAAATTCTTCTAGGGTTAATTTCAATTTCCAATCTAGATAATTTCCTTTATTATCTGTATTGACAACTGTTTGTGAATCTCCTTCAATCTTGACCTCTTCGAACCCAGCCTTATAAGAAGCTTCTATCCCTTCCCATAATGTTTTCCATTCCATGATATTTGTTTTCTCACTTAGGAACTTCAAACCTCCTAATACAAATTCATCTTTTTTGTTTCTTAGGACATAGCCAGCCCCTGTTGGCCCTGGACTACCTTGACAGATGCAGCATTAAAATTCAACTTGAGTGCACAAATAACTACCTTGAACCATAAGTCAACCCTACCATTTGGCTCTACTATTAACCCTCAAATAGGGATGCATTCTACGTTGGCATGCCTAAAATTCATATGCTTTACCCATAATAGCACACAGTAATTTTTCTTGTAGTAGTGTGGCCATCACATAATTTTTATACTATTTTTTTGAGGTGTCCATAGAGATTATTGTTTCAAGAACTACTACCCAATTGTTTTTTCCATCTATCTTGTTGTAAGAGCTTATTGCTCAACTTTTCAAACTTCAAGTCAATATTGGTAGAGGTGATATTGAGCGTCTCAATAAAATGCTGATAAACATGTGATAAATTTTTCAGCATGATTACCATCATGTCTTTGATCTTAAGTAAATGCTCCTGCAAGGACACTTTCTCATCTATTATGGTTGAAAAGAGCATAGCTTTACATATATTTAAGGTCTCATGTAGTTCTCACAAATGCTTCTAAGTTTTTGCAGAGGTTGTACCTATCTGAACCTCTGGAAGCATTTCACCAGTCACTAATAATTTTATTAACATGACTACTCTGTCACATCCATCAAACTTGTCTTGGTCTCTACCTGCAATTAATGGTCGGGTGTCAGTATTGAGGATGATCTTTTTCAGGCATCTATACTCAAAGATTGAGCATTCACTACTTTCACGTGTTGTGATTTTTGCTAGTAAAACACTGGCTGCCTTCCAACATGATGTTGGGTAAAGAGGCCATTTAACCTTCCCTCCCGCAACTCACAGTCACAGAGTAAGACCAAAAGAAAAGGCAGCCTTGTTGTTACACCATTGATAGGAACCCTAGCTACAGTCGAAAAGAAGCAGTAAAAAATTGGCACTATCTTGTGGAAAAAATCAGCCCAAAACACTACAATTAAAAAACCTGCTATTTTTCTTTAAAAAAATAATGTACAGTTTTAAAATTATTGAAGATTTTGTACAGATCCATATGGCCAGTGCCTTTTGCTTTTTCTGTGGTTCTTTCGCAAGTTCTCAGATCTTGACTTGGGCTTTGATACCATATAACAAAAATTAAACACAAAATGATTACCAAGATATTTGATATTAAACAAAGGAGCAGAAGCATCTTTAAATAAGATCTGGATAGGATAAGAAAGAGGATAAGACTTGCAACTTCTAAAGAATTTTTTTTTCTATTTTTAAAGGCTAAAGACTATTGTAAAAGATAACTGACCATTAATAAAATATTACTTTAATAAGTATTGTAACTTTGATAATTGTAAAGTTACATCCCATGCAAACATTGGTATTGTGTGTGCCTAGATTCTGCAAAGGATTTAAATTGGATATTCCACTGTTGGCTCTGTGGATTTCTTTTACTAAAATTAAACTATAAGGTAAAAATATGGAGTAAACTACATCCTTGTAACCCCTAGGAGACCATGGTTTAATTTCAAACTATCCCAGATTTATGTGGATGAATATTACTCACAGATTGGGAACCTGTTTGTTCTGTTTCTAAAATGATATATGCCATTTTCGCCTATTACACCAATTTCTTAGTTCATTCAGCACCTGTTTGATGAACTGTTCTTTTTTGTTACGTGATTCAGAATACTGTTGCCCTGTTTCTCGCCTGAAACAATTTTTTCGCTGGTTAATGATACAGGCAGAGCCACGCATGACCCTTTTTACTGGAAGTTCTAGGGTAGCAGAGAAGCTTGCAGTTGATCTCAAAGGGAGAGTCAAATTAGAAGATGCAGGATTTGATTGGAAAATTCTTGGCCCCGATGTTAAGGAGGTAAGATTGGAACATACCTGTAATATGATTCAATGCAGGTTACTATGTCTATATTTATCTCCCTTTAATTCTTTTTTTTTTGGTCATTAATTTGATTTTTAATGAGATCAACTATTCCATTACATGGTAACAGCTATGTTCATGCAATACTAATAGCTGTCCAAATCCAGAAACTCTTCTCATACTTGACTGCTTTGCAGGTTGATTATGTTGCATGGGTTTGTGATCAGGATGCTTATGCATGTAGTGGACAAAAATGTTCAGCACAATCAATATTATTTATGCATGAGGTGTGATTTCTTTTTACTGATTAAACTATTAAGACAAGAATGTTGTTCTGTTGCAACAATCATTATTTTATTAAGTAATTTCTTCTGGTATTCTAGTATGGCTTGAGAGTCACAGTACTTAGTAGGGTCCTATAGTGTGTGTGTGTAAGAGAGAGAGAGAGTTTGATGTTGTCTTTGTTGATGTTCAGAATTGGGACTCTGCTGGCCTTGTACCAAAGTTGCAAACTCTTGCTGAGAGAAGGAAACTAGAAGATTTAACAGTTGGTCCCGTCCTTACTGTAAGTGAAGCTGTTATAACTTAGATTATTTTGAAGTGGCTAGGTTCTTCATCTTTCTTTTTCTGTCATTATTTTTGTCAAGCCAAAATTATTTTTTACTCTTAGAATTCAGAATTTCAGATTTTAGCTCGATGCAGATCAGTTTGCACAACATCTATGTGACCAACATTATCATAGTCAACATTTAAAGCAAACCTTGTTTCTATCTCTGATTGTGAACCTGTTGGCAACTTATGATCTAAGAAATAGGATCATGATTTGCAATGCACAATGTTCAAGAGAAAATGGTTAGAAAAAACAAAGATTTAGGAGATCCTTATATCTGGAAAAGCACCCTCTCCTAATGCAGCAAATATAAATGCTATACTGGACTCATAATCAGCTATGTTTTTGTGTAACAAAATAATTATCAATTTTACTTCTAATTTTTGGATTTTCTTAACCTTTCAGAAAATTGTCTCTTTTACACCTTCAATATTTGTTTCAGGCACTTGTTTGGCTACATAACTATTGTGTGTTACTGTGTTCAACAAGATACATGAAAAACATGGTGGATGCAACTTGATCTTGGTGATTCTAATGCAAAAGCTACTAGACCAATCTTCTTCTAATATGGAATGGTACATATAACTTGGTTGATAATCAAAATTTTAACTAGTCAACTTCAATGAAGTTTATTTAGATCATAGTTACAAGACTCAGACATGGCAAGGTGATTTTCGACTTGGACTCAGACTTGGTACCCAGATTTGGCCAAGACTTGGCAAAAACGTAGCAAATTGAAAAAAATGAAATATTGATATTTTTAAGGATTTAAAGATTTATCATGCAATTTTGAATAATTAAACTATAAAGAAACTTTAAACTAATCAAGTACACAAGTAGTCATCAATTAAATGAGTAATAAAATATATTCTAGCTAAAGGAAACCAAATTTTTAAATATGTAAAGTTATATATATTGTTAAGTGTATACAAAACTCATGATTGCGAAATCCATGGCAACAAAACAAATATCAAAAGGTATAATGACGGCTGAGAAGAGCTTGCATCATTCATCCCAACTTCCGTAGCTGAATAGAAAATCCTATGCAAACCTCAATGATGATGCATCCATGATATCTACCCATGTATCAATGACACCAACATCCAAGTGGTCTTCTTGTGCTTTATCCTCCTTTGCCATGGCTACGACCTCTACGTCTAGATCCACATGATCAACCCATGCAAGGTCCTTGTTAAAGACACTATCCTTAGCCTCAGTTATCCAATTTGATTGTGAATCAACCTCTTGTGACAAAACTGAAGGTTATAATGATATATACAAGATCATTCAACCTTTGCATTGACTTTCTATTGTGCCTCTTGGAGTGTATGAGCTCAAATATACTCCAATTGGGCTTGCATCCCAAAGCATTGTATGGTTGAATAAAAACACAAACTTTAATCTTTTGAAGATTTGACACATTAACACCAAACAAATTCCACGATGCATTTGAAATGAGAAGAAGAAAAAACTCATTCATTGTTCAACTGGAAGTTCCAACATTAAATTTTAAAAAGGAAAAATTTTGAACTTAAATTATGCTCTTCATAAACTTTCACCTAGCTGCAATGTTGTTTCAGTTGCCTTGCATGTAGCTTTCACAAATAGGTTCCCTTGCACAAGTCTACAGATCTCAAACTTAGATATAATCTTTGCTCCAAGTCAAGAATCAGGTTCTATCTGCCCACTCAAATTTTTTTTCTCTACCTTGGAATTCAGGTAGAACTGGATTGCCAAATTTAAGAGATTGACAGTTACATGTAAGGCTTGTGAAGTTGATGGTACTATCATTGATCAATAATGTCCTAAACAGGACAATATTTATCCTCAACCCCACTATAGATGGATCAAATGGCCTTCTTGGCCATATGCATGCTCTCATATATATCAGCTATTGTAGGCTTCTCTCCATTAGCAACCTAAAGGAGAACAACTAAAGGCTCTGAAATACAAAAGAAGGGAACATAAATTGTAAACAAATAAAACTACTATAATTGATGAACTAATAAATGAATAAGTTAGAATGTAAATATGAATTTGCATCTGCAATCTCCTTTGTAACCTAGAAGCCATGCTCATTGAAGAATCAATCAATTACACTGACCTTTGCATTGTTCTTGGCATATGAAGGTGTAGACTATTTTTTGACAAACCTGTAAATGACCGATCTGCTGTCTAGACACCAATTCTGCTTGCTGAGATTGAATACAATTGAAAACCCTCCAAATTCGAGTCCAAAAATGGATCTTCCTCCTTCCCTAGTATTGTACGGCTGTCCTGGAGAGTTGTGTCCACAGTATTAATTCTGATCTGTAGGATTTATTATAAGATTCTGATTTCTCCCTCAAAATGAATTATCAAAACAAATTTGAACACACAATGCTCCCAAAAGCTGATATACCATGAAATTTCCTCTTGCAGGTTGGGGTGACGTCCAACCTGTAAGATCTCAAGAGTTTTCGTTCCTGAGATCACAAATGCCTGAAAACCCGTCCAAGGGTCCACAATGCTAAGATAAAATTCTGAAAACCTAGATGGATAGAATGAAAGCCCAAACTTCTTTTCATTCCCTTCTCCTTGCAATTCGAATTAAATAGGGTTTCCCTCTTGTTTTATTCTAATAACTTTATTAAAATTCTGTCCCTTCATGAGAAATTTGATGATGATACATAAGGGGAATATAACATTATTATAATGTTGGCACCTTTTTATTTCATTATTTTATGTCTAGGCGCCTAGGAAAGAGGGCCATGAATTATTATAAATTATTATAATATAAAGTGACTTATATAAGCACTTTATTATTAATTTATTTAATTGCTGAACTTAGGAAATATTAAAATTTTTCCTTATTTATTCATAAAATGCGACTTGGGGCTCAAAATCTGAATTCTAACTGAAGCACTGTGATCTCTGATGTTGACTAAACCCTGCAGGCTAATTGGCAGTTCCTCCTAAAAAATAGGAACTCACCCTAAAAAATAGGAACCTCACTCCAAACTTCAGAAACTGCTCAAGAAGCTCTTGCTTTGCTTTGTGTGGTCATCTTGTCAATGCCAATTCTCCCTAAAAAATAAACCTTCCTAAAAAGTAGGAATCGTCGTCTGAACGCTCAAAATGGCTCACAGAGTCCTTGCAAAGCTCTATGTCCCTCAGAATGAGTCCCCTAACCATGTCGTTGACCTATGGGAACTCGAATGATAGGTCAACCCCTAGTCATCTCTTGTCGCCTAGAAAGGGGACATTATAGTCCTCCCTCCCGGAGATTGCTTGCCCACAAACAATGCATCACTGTACCACCACAATCCCACACAAACCGTATATAGAGCACTGATTGCTCCCGCTGCTCCACTCTGATATAAATACCATGTAGCCTCAATACCTAAAACAACTCACCAAAGCCCTGAAATGACAATGCAACGTTGGAGCCACTTCTTGGATCCCACATCAAAGTATAGTCCGTACTGTAGGAAATGTAGGAGAAGTAGACCGCATCATCCTCATAGAGTAACCATCTGCGAATGCAAAACATCCTTACATTGTGAGGATGAACCCCATCGTGCCAAGAAGTCCACACAAGTGGCCACCCTGTCTCGCTGTCATGACTCTGATCAGCATTATATGTGATATCAGTCATGTCAACAAACCAATGCCAATCATGGATATTCACTCCACACTCCATCTTTATCCCAAAGGTAAACCTCCAAATACTCCCATGCTGCTGGAAAATTGATGTAGACCATGATAAGTCTGGACCATACGATTCAAACTAGGACAGCCACTAGTCAAATAAAAATCAAGTGATATGTAGTCACCGATCAACAAGGATAATGCTGCCATAGCAAAAATATCATGAGACAACCCTATAAAGGAAATATATGTGCCATCAATGCTCATTAAAGACAAATCTTGAGTGTTTGGCCCACTAGGAGAGTCATCAGTCATCATTTGGGACTGAGTTATATCAGCTGCTCCAAAGTGTCTAAACCCAGTCCTAAAAAGAGATATACCACGTGAATTATCATAAACAAAGCATGCATCATGTGTACCCACCATAATAGAATTATCGTGACACATTTCCCAATGATTAGAAGCATCAAAGTCATGAAAAGGGAAGGATGAATCACTGCTGTTATAAATCAGAGAATTTGGACTGAATTGTTCCCTTGTATCCATAAATTTGGAGTCATCAAAGTTAGAGCAAACAAACATGGTCTTCGCTGTCCCATCTATAGTCCCATATTCAAGTGTCTTAAACACAAGGTGTTTACCCATGTGAGTAAACTCTATCACCATCTTGTTGAAGTCTTCGAGAAACCTCCCGAGAGACTTCAACCATTGCACACCAAGTACCACATCCATACCTCCACCAATACTAACAACTTAATGATCATCTGTGAAATAATAATTGCCCAATGCAATGGATAATTGTGGTATCCTTCTTGCGCAACCCATTGTGGATCCATCTACTAGCATGACAAGGAATCCATCAAATTTCTCTACTTCTAGCCCCATATTGACCACAAAGCTCTCATTAATGAAACTATGAGTAGCACTACTATCTACCATGCATAACACCCATTGCTCCTTGACTATCCCCTCCAACACGAAGGATTGATAACGAGGAACATGTTGTGACTTTTTTCACACATCGCCCCATTGCAATTGGGGACTTGCTATCTTTTTGTTCACTTGCCCCTTTTGGTTTCTTGTTTTCTCAGTGGCTCTAGTGTCATTCTCTTGAACAAGTGAGGAGCAATGACTTTGGTTCCTAGCCTCTTAATGCTTCAGATTTGATTGAGAATTGTGATTTCGGATGAAGTATTGAGTCGAAAGCCCTTCCAAAATCTGCCAGTAAAACTTTGGGTTCTTTGGTGAAGTTCCTTTTTTAGGGATTTCTATTTTTAGTAAGTCAATTGAATTGATTTTGAGTTTTTAGTGGTCCCTGTTTTTTAGTGACATATTTTTAGTAAGCTTCAAATTGCCCTAATTCCACTTTTGAACGAGCTTACTATTTCTAGCAAGATAAATGAACACTAGTCGGGAATGAAATGGATATACAAAAGCATGATCAAAAGGCTAAAAAGGGCAACTTACAGAGTAAAAATGCTGAAATGGGGTCGGTGCCCAGTGGAGTGCTCATTTCTACGGAGGTTTGATAATCAGGCAAATAACTTATATAGGGGGCATGCTCAATCGTTGGGTGAGCTCAAACGTCAAAACCTATGCAATGAAATGAGTTGGGAAAATAATGCGATGAGCTGAGTTACCATTACAAATGAGTCAAGATGGAAAGCATGGAAAGTAAGCTAGTGGCTAAACGATGGCCATGCCCAACTCCAATGAGCATGAAAGAAAATGAAAACGACTAAGTATAAAGGGTCCTTGACATACCTCCAAGTGCAACTTAGGTGGTAGAAGCTTCAAAGGGCATTGGGAAAGGGAAAAGGATTTCAAGTCGAAAATCAATCAGAAGACGTCAATCATGCATGTGAGTGCTAAACTCACTATGCGTTGGAATGTGTCAAAAGACAAACAAGTAATTCACCAAGAAATTTGATTGGTGAAGTGACAAAGAACAGTTGAAGCACATGAAAGTCCACTCACCAATGAATACTGAGGCCTATGAACATTGGTTCCACCTGGCAATGAGGATTTGTTGCAGAATTTCGAAATCTTTCACAAAGGATAATTGGGCTCCAAACATTGGTGCTCGCCATCCTAGGAATGACGCCCGTTTGTGCTTGAGAATACAATCTTTGTAATCCATGGGCTAGGTCAAGGAATATCCATGAATGTTGAAGTTATCGCTGCAAAGGTTACATACTTTGGCCAAGCCATATTCATACTCAAGGTGGACAATGTTGTGCACGGTAAAGTATTCCAGAATCCACCATAAGGTTCTAGTGTGCATTCAGAAATCTACACTTCATAGGCCAAGAAATCTTCATGATGCTCGATATCCTTTTGAGCATCCCATTTAGTGCAGGTCGGCAAATGTTCGGAGGTTTTGAAATCCATAGCAAAGAGGAATTTGTGCTCAACAATAAGAGTGCCATCAAACCTCCAGTGCACCCAACTTTCAGTTTTCCTCATCAAGCCCTATGGGCGCTCATGAGCATGAAAATGAAGAAGAATCCCGCTCCAAGTAAAAAAAAATCACCGATAGTCTTCAATAGTGCCCAAGGCCCTAATCCACAGGGGTCGTGGAATCCCACCCAAACAAGAAACTCCACGGGAGGCCCTCATACATGCTCAAGGCACGTTTACAATGTTAGACCTATTGAGTTGTTGCTGGCATTGGTTGGCATTGATGTCAAAACCCTCATATTGACATCCTGGTAGTATTGGTTGGTTGTTGACAGTTTTGGATATGCATCAGATGTCTATCGGTTATATAACAGTGGTTTCAGTTATGGGCAATCATGATGGTGTATGGCAGGTGTACTTGGTTATACTTATGGCCTACATGTTTCGGTACACTTGTATGCTTTTGGTGATCTGTTTTGTATGAAGTTGCTTGTCGGTTTCTGGTGATTGCTATGCTTGCAATGTTCTTCCAGTTGTTTCCGTCAGCTGGACAATGGTGTTGTTCATCAGATTTGTTTCGGTATTTTTATCTGGACCTGCTCTATCCTGTTATGAATGCTTAATGTGGTTAACCGGTAGATCAAAAGTTGATATTGTTGTTTTTTATGAGTCTACCGACAAAGTAAAAGTTTTATAAAGTGTAGGAATGAATAACTGATTCACTCCCCCTCTCAGTTATTCGGCCTGTTCAACATACAATCACGTTAAGGAAACATTACAAAGTGTAAAAATCCACTGTATAAGCCTAATCACGCCCAAAGCGCAAATCAGGTGCGGGCAAGGAAAAGTTGAGAAAATTAAAATCCTTCACTATGAATGAAATGCATTCTCAGCGCAAATATGCAAGAGTGAAGGAAAGTTTAAAAGAATTACAATTCCTTCACTATAGTAAATGTGCACCATGAAATATTAAAGATTAAAAAAATTCAGTGTTACCCCAAGTTTTCGGGACGAGGACGTCAGGGGACGGGGGGTCCAGGATGGCAAATTCTTTTGCCAATTTTGGGGACGATAGGGGACGAGAAAGGGGATGTCTATAAATATAGGGAAATTTTCAAATAAATAATGAAATTTGCAGATACACATGACATTCATATGAAATTATGGACAAAGCATGCCATTTAAAGATCACAGAACCTTAACATACAACATTTCAATGTCATTTTGTAAATAGTAACCGATTCAATACTCAATATGTATTAACAATAGTCTATTATGCATTCATAATCCGGAAATTTCAATTCATTGTCTGATTGTCAATATGCATATGTTAACAACAAAATAAGTTAAACATACAAAATGGCCAAAGGCTAAAGTATTAAAGTGCTGCCATATAGTTTCATGTTCAATATAAAAATCAAAATGTAGAAAAATGAAGCACACTGCTGCTCGTATTCTGCTGCTGCCAACATTGCATCAAAATCAGAGTCCTCTGAGTCACTGCCACTATCATGCTCCACTGCAAGTGCATCCTCATCCAATGGAACCCCAACCAATCTCGGTGGTGTCTCATCCTCACCAATTTGGGCCACATTTTCAGGATCAACATCCCACCGTAAAGATGGAGTCTGTCTATACTGTGGAGTCTAACGATCTTGAAGTCGAAGAGCACTATGCACAACCACTAGCTTCTCCGTCTAGAGGTAAGTCTATTCCTCTTGAAGGAGTGGATAAAGGAATATGTAGACCAATTCCTCTTTGCGGCTGAGGAACTAGCAGCCTGTGCAAGGAGGCAAGAGGCAAGCACCTTCAACTCTGGTGTATCACTCCCATGCCACGTCCACCATCCAATAGGATCTCTCTATGCCAATATGACTCTATCCAACCTTGCCTGTGGTTTACTCAATGTTGGGCGACGAAGTTTTGCAAAGCCAAGGAATTGTGTGCGAAGTATGGAAGCCTCCCGCTTTGAATACATCTCATCAATGGCTTGTGTTAAGCCATCTAATACCTCTGGATCATCACATGGAGGGACCCTTCCATCCATTTCTGCATACCATTTGGGATTTAGAGCATAGGCTGCCATATGAAGTGGGGTATTCATTACGTTCCACCTACGTGTTTCAATAGGCCTAATATGCTGCTCATAAAACCCCAAAGTAGGATCCTTAGCTGCAATTATTTTCTTTATCCTCCCAAACATACTGTCAAATGTCTCATATATCTCTCCAAGACTAGGAGAGTCTATATCGGCATATCTAATGACATCTACGATGGGTGAGATGATAGAGCAAAGATATCTGCAAAATGCAAACAAAAATTAAAATCAGAAAATTTAATTTAATATGAAAATCAGCAAGCAAAAGATTATATTTTTTATTTTTAAATAAAATCAGCAACTTACTTCATTGTGGACCACTAATTGTCATCAAGGATCTTTTGCTTGACTGATCTTCCTTCAGAGGAGCTAGAATTAGACCACCGGGTCCACTCTGGATTCACCACCATCAATTGGAGAGTCTCATGCACCTCAAGCATCCTCTCCATCAAGATATAGTAAGTGGCATACCTATAATATATACAGTTATAAGACTCAATGTAATTGAAAAACAGTTACACATGTAACAATAATTAAAATAATTTAGTAATTTAATAACATGAAGTAAAACTGTAATTCAAATTGGCATACCTTGTCTCAGCTGGTTTGAGGAACTCCTTTGAGAAGGACCTAAAAAGAGCAAGTGAAGTGTGGTGGTTGCAAATGAACATTTGAACCCCTCTAGCTTCTGCCACCACTTGCTTCACCCAATCTATCTTCCCTATGTCTTTTAATGCATGAACTCAACAAGGGGTCCAAAAGATGTGCTTGTAAGCACCCTCCACCATCAAACCAATTGATTTGCACACATGTGCTGAATTTGTGATCAATTGTACTTCATTAGCCGACCCAACCTCCTCTATGGCATCTCTCAAAATGGTGAACTGGAACTTTGCATCCTTACATTTCCCTGAACAATCTATGACTTTCAGAAAATAAGAACCAACAGGGGATGTGACAATGATATTGATGAGTGACTGATGTCTAATATCAGTCCACCCATCCATCACAATAGAGCAGCCCAACCTCACACAAGTGTGTCTCATATCTTCAAACAAAACATTAATCTTGGAGTACTCTTTGTCTAGGATGGTACTTCGTAGCTTATGATCACTAGGGGGTATGAATGAGGGACCCATAGTGGTTATATCTTTCACCATTTGTTTGAAATAAGTGGAACAAGACACATGAAATGAGATGCCATTTGCAAAAAAAGAATCTACCAATGGATGACTCTGTAATTTCTTTTGCTTGTGCATGAAACATACTTTCAAATGATCCCTTCTCACCACCACTCATCTTCCTCTTTCCTCTTGTCTCAATAGGGCTACAACTAGTACAAATGGTGGATGGCATAGACCTAGATGACTGTGAGTGTACAGTTGCAGTAGATAAAGAAGGTGATGGCATGGTCAAACCTTGTTTTCTCATTTCAGCCTCCAAGTGCAATCTTTGACACTCTATTCTCTCCTCGTCAGTTAAACTAGGACAAGCTATAACCCCATGGCATGCAATACCCAAAAAGTGTGACTTTACCCTTGTATAGCTGCCCCTAAAATCATCATTGCAAACGTGACAATCCCACACCCTAGTCCCTCTTGCATTTTTTTCTTTTTACCCCTAGGTGTAACATATTGGAGAAGAGGTTTTTTCTTTTTCAAAGGGCCCCTTGCATATCTATTCATGATTGTTGAAGGGCACTTAAACAAATCAGTTTGTTGCTGCCCACTACTATTCTCAACACGATCATTTTGAGTTTGACTACCCACATGTTCTTCACCACTACTACTACCCTCACTGCTGCTCATTGTGGTTGTTTTTGAGATTTTAGAATGCAATGAACTGAAACAATGCAAAAAATAAAAAAATTAGACTATTTGAAGCTTAAGTTTTGATAAAAGAATGAAAAATGGAAGCATGAGAGGAGGTTTATGCTTACTTCTTGCAAGCTCTTGCTTCCTACAATGTTGAAATCACTTGCACAAATCTTTCTTTCTGTTGCTTCAAATGGAAAAGTACAACCCTTGCTGCTGTGTGAGAAGAAAAAACATAATAAATTTTAAAATGCTCATATGCAAACAATAAGCCATGATTTTGGGCTTTTAGGGCAAACAACATGGAGGGGCCCACAAGACGTCCAATCTAATACCACGCGGGTTGGGCTTTTTAAATTTTTTGTGACTGTTTTTTTGCTTTTATGTCGGGGACGGTCAGGGGACGGCTACGACATCCCTAGTCGTCCCCGGTCTTTCCTCCTTTCCCCATTTTTTTGGGGTGATGTCCCCAAGTTTCCGGGACGTCCCCTACTTTTCTCCAGATTTTGGGGATGGGGTGGGGACATCCCACAACCGTCCCCCCGTCCCGGAAACATCCTCGTTCCGGAAACGGGGGGTTTTAGGTTGGGGACGCATCCCCGAGTAACATTGAAAAAAGTCCTCTAACATACTCCAAGTGCGCTCTAAGCGCCAATATCACTTGGCTAAGGAGGATCACAAGGTTTGGAAAATCCTTTATGAGCATCTATATGCGCTTGCACACGGGCTATGAAATATTAAGAAATTTAAAATTTTCCCTCACTATAGTCTATTTGCAAGTTATATATGGGTGAAGGAAGTTATTAAGTTTGGAAAGTGCCCTTCACTTTATGCATTCATGGTTAGGGGGTGAGCTTTTTTTAATCCAAAATGCCACATTTTCGTACGTGAAAAGAATTGTGGGGTATGCAGTAAGGAGAAATAAAAGTCATTATTATATTAAACAATGGAAATATTATCATTTCTCCTATTTAAGATCGAGGTTAAATACATGTTGAAAAAAGCAACGGGTGAAATGTTATAAAAATCTGCGATGATGAATAATTTGGAGATTGCAATTATGAATTTGAGATTTGTTAAGAGAAATTTAAATGGCAATTTAAAACTTGGAGAATTTTGGCAAATTGAATATTGGAATTCTAAGGCATTGGGAACATTTATTTGCGAAATATTTAAAATCCAACCCGTTTGTGCGTGCACACATGAACAAAGCTTATCAATGAAGATAGAACACTCAAAATGGCTTCTTTTTGAAAGGATTAGAAACACAGAGACAAGTGGCATTCTGTAGAAGATAATCTCTTAGAATAGCAACATGAAAGAAAATTAAATGCAGTTGCCAAAAATCAAGTCACTGCCTATTTAGCAGCTTCGGGGATTGGATTTCTATATATAAGAGGAGCATTCTCATTTCATTTTCACATCAAAGAATTGGAGAGACAAGAGCAGAAGAGATTTTGGAGAATTCAAGAAGTGCGAAGTTTTGAAGAAGCGTGTGAATTGTGAAGTGAGAGAGAGAGTCGTTTCTAGAGAGGTGAAGTTGCTTTGAGTTGGAGTGTTGAGAAAAGAGGCTGTGAAATCCATAGACTAGTGACTCTCCAGTAAGTTGGAAAAATCAAAGAGAAGGCATGGACTTCTTGAGGAGAGAAAATCTCTTTCTAGGGAGAGAGTGGAGAGTTTATAATGAACTTTCAAAATTTTCTTCTCTAGAGCCATATTTCATTCTGCGAATTTAGAAATTTAATTTGTTTTTTATTCTTCCAATGTTCTAATGTTGTTTAATTTTGTTTTGCAGAAAGGAGAAATGGCAAAACCAAGAGGAACGAGCTTGTCCAGATTGGCCTTGATCAAGAGCGAGCAATGAGGATTCTATCTTAAATCCAAGATTGTGTCAAAGTGGAAGAATGTTGGAGACACAAATCTGGGTGGTTTGGACATGAGCGAATTCAATAGAAGAATGTTCGGATATAAGGACCATGATCCCACATACTTAGCTAGTCGTATTGTCAAAAGCAGGATTGTGGTTGCAGTTGGATTTCTTCCGGCCTTTCAACATCCAAAATTGATCGTAGAGTGCTCGAGGCATTATAATTCAAAAGACAAAATGATTAGAGATCCAGAAAGCAAAGTGTTAGCAGACCTTTTTCCATCGGTGATTTCAAACGCTTTTGGAATCCCTACATACAAAACAATGGTGCTGAAGTCAAAAGAGTAGGCACTGAGAGTTTATACTACCGGGGTGGACCATTACAATTGTGTGATCAACCATAAGTGGCTACAGAAGAACAGAGCTCAACATTCCAAGTTACCCAAGCAATTGGTCTGGTTGGACCTCCAGTGCTCAGTGATTTGGTCATGATGTTGAGCAGGATATTTGGGATCGCACAGTCCTACGCATTTGAACCATGGATGTGGTATTTTGTTGAACAAGTGATTAAGGGATTCAATGCTATGAACTGGGTGAGGATGATCAACAATAATCTGAATGAGCAACTTGAAAAGCTGGAGCAATTAGGTAAATTTTACATGAGTCCCTATGTTATATACATTCGGATGATGTGATATGATGGACTAAGATGCAAAGGGGCAATATGAAGTGTTGCACACCGGTTGAAGGTGCATGAGTGTCACCCTCAATTACAACTCTATGCCAAGGATGATTTTGTGAGAGTCAATGACGCCTTTACTCATTATCAGGGTTCTACAAGGTGGATTACATATGAGGCTGTCAAACAAGGCGATGAAGTTGATAGAGAAGTATGGAGCATGGTTCATCCAGTTCCCAACCTCCTACATCAGGCTACAGGGATTTACTTCAGAACCATATAGACTCTCGAGGTATCCTACTGACAAGATGGTGTTGCTGGAAGTCACTAGGTAGTTGACAACAAACGATAAAATTCAGAAGAGGAAGAGGAAGTTGGGACTTGAATTCCCAATCACCATAGGAGATGAAATTGAAATGTGTCCTTGTTTGCAAGCAGCTGAAAAATCAGCAAATGAGCTACTTTTCTATCATCTGGCGCTTTACCCGACACGACTGGATTATGATCCTTATGACAAAATTAGAGTGTTGGCTGGTGTGAAGTATCAACATAAGTTGCACCTCGAAGGTTTCTGGGCTAATGCTGCAGATGAGTACGAGATCAAAAGAACGATGTTTTCCAGATTTCCACTCAACATGATCAGAGCGTGCAAAATCATCCAAGTACCAGATCAAGTGGAGAAGGATGCAAATGTAGTCCATTCTGGATATGAAAGAGAAGATAATTCAGCCTAACTTTTAATTTGATGGGACATCAACCATTATAGGATGATAGATCAAGGTGGTTGTTAGGAGTTAGAGTCGAAGGGGAAGTTCCACTAGAGAATGTTGAACGAGGAAAGGGGAGGAGCATTGCCCGAGAAGTACATCCAAGAAGTAGGCCTAACTTGGACGATGAGGAACCCCAACATAAGAAGCAAAGGAAAGAGACATCTCCATCACCCAGTCGTACTCCAAGCTTACAGGAGATTGATCCTTTCATAGGGGGAGAGGTTGAAACAAGTAGGAGAAGGATGCCACAGGAAGATCAGATGACCAGGCCAGTGCAAGATAGAGAGAGCATCAATGCTTATCAAGAATCGGCCCAAGCAAGAGATAAAGAGCAAGAGGGTGTTGCTGAGGAGAGCGTTGGCGCCATATTAGGAATGGAGGTAGAAGTTCCTATGGTAGGGACGAAAGTTCCTACTGTAGAAGTAGAGTTTCTTGATGCAACAACAAAAAGTCCCATTGTCAAGGAAGAAATTAATGAAAGAATGTGATGCAGTGGATAGAGTGATGAACTAAGAAACAACCCAAAATGTGCAAAAATGTATAAGTGCTCCAAGTGACCCTTCTAGGTCCTGACCGGTAAATTCCACAAACAATAAACTCTAGGATGTTTTAAGGCCCCAATAGGTTTTTCCTAGTCTATCTAACATGTTCCAAGCATCACCTTTGAGTTTCAACACCTTTTAAGCAAAAATGCATACTAGGCCAAAATGTTGTCAATGTCAAGATTACAACTCTGTGACAGCAGCAAGACGAATT
>MU224600.1:4008241-4024670 GCA_018584345.1 Thuja plicata
TTAATATTGAATATTAAATTTCATATGATTAATAATAATATAACATATATAATATATTATTATTAATCAACATGTATTATATATATTCTAATGATCATACGACTGAAGCTACAAACATTAACAGAGGATAGACTCGAAGGCGCTCCAAATTTCTTTTCGTGGAAGATTCGAATTATAACATTACTCCAAGAACTTGAATTGGGCTCTTATGTTGAAGAAGATCTAAAGATGCCGGAAGATGAAACTGAGAAGACAACCTTGAAAAGACGAAACAACAAAGCTAAGAAAATCATTATTGATGCTGTTAAAGATCACATTCTCCCTTCCATAGCAAGATTAACGACTTCTTGTGAAGTATTCAAAACTATTCAAAATACATATGAGATTAACAATGCAAGCATATTACTCACATTAAAACAACAACTTATGAACATAAAAATGAACAAAGGATAAACTATTACGTCCTACTTCCTAAGAATTTTTGAATTAAAGGATCAACTCTCTACCATTGGAAACAATGTGGATGATATGGAATTAACACTAATAGCTCTTAGAGGGTTGCCTATCTCATGGGAATCTTTCATTCAATGTATAACTGGTCACCCTTCTCTACCTAAGTTTGATCAACTAAAGAATGATTGCACTCTAGAAGAATCTCAATTAATCTCAAGGGGGATCGGGCCAAACAAAGAAGAAGCGATCCAAGCACTACATGCAAATTCAAGTAACAAAGACAAGAAAAGGAAGAAACATAAGAAAGGAAATTATAACAAAAATTACAAAACCAAAGATTTCTCCAAAGTGCAGTGCTATAAATGTGATAAATTTGGACATACACACAGGTTCTGTCCAGAAAGAAAAAAAGCCCAAGCAACTATAGCCGAAGTCAAGGAAGCTGAAATACCTCTATTCTTTCTAGCCTTATCAAGTGAAGTAAACTCAAACAAGAACACTTGGATAATCGACAGCGGAGCATCACGACATATAATTGGATTTAGAGACCAATTTGAAACTTACGAAGAACATTCCTCTGAAGAAGCCACAATTGGAGACAATTCCACCTATCCTATGAAAGGAATTGGGACCTGTTCAATTCAATTAAAAACGAGGGTAATAGTGCATTTAAAGGATGTTCTCTTTGTTTCAAGCATAAAGAGAAACTTGGTCTCTATCTCAGGCCTAGCTGATCAAGGCTACTGTGTCACCTTCCAAGAAGATAAAGTGCTACTCTGGCCTAAAAACTCTAACATTAAAAATGCTATTTCTATAGGGTATAGGGATGGAAGCCTATACAAATTATGTAATATTCAAAAGCTAGCACTATGTCACGAAGTATCAAACTCTAATGAACTCTAAAATCTAATCCTATCCGTACTTGTAAGGATGTGCTCTAGGAAAAAATACCAAAGGATCTTTCTCTCCTAGTGAACATAAATCAAAAGTTGTCATAGAACTTATTCACACGGATTTGTGTGGACCAATGTCAACTCTATCACTAGGGGGATTTTTCGTATTATGTGACTTTCATTGATGATTATTCTAGGAAAACATGGATTTATTTCCTTAAACTCAAAGAATCAAATGAAGTGTTGTTAAAATTCAAAGAATTCAAGGCCTTAGCAGAAAACTAGACTGGAAAGAAAATAAAAACTCTAAGATCAGACAATGGGGGTGAATATACTTCTGAAATCTTTAAAGAATTTTGCATTTCTGTTGGGATTAAAAGGGAGTATACAGTACCTTATAACCCTCAACAAAATGGAGTAGCAGAAAGGAAAAATAGAACTATTATTGAAGCTGCCCAAGCCATGATGCATGATCAAAATCTACATACCTCATTTTGGGCCGAAGCCTCTAATACTACGGTGTACATTCAAAATAGATGCCCTCACTCAATCCTAGAAAACACAACACTTGAAGAAGCCTTTACAGGGATGAAACCAGATCTAAGTCATCTAAGAATCTTTGGTTGTCCTGTGTATGTTCACATTCCTAAAGAGAAAAGAACCAAACTAGAACCCTATGGAAAGAAAGGCATATTTGTTTGGTTACAGTGAAACTACTAAAGGATATAGGGTCTACATTCCAGCACAAAAATCTATTGAAATCAGTAGAGATGTCAAATTTGAAGAAGATATTGCCTTTAAACTCTCTACACTTGCAGAAGATGAATCAAATGAGAATCAGAGGGAGAATGTCATAGAAGATGATGAAAATTTCACAATTGAGAATCAGAGGGAGAATGTCATAGAAGATGATGGAAACTACACAACTAAGAATCAAAGGGAGAATGTCATAGAAGATCATGAACACCCTTCATCTAACCCTGAAGATGTTGAAATTCCCAATAATAAAAAAACGCCACTATGGGCAAGAAAAATGATTGAAGAGAATAATGTTGAACCTAATGAAATATTTAAAGAAAGTAAAAGAATAAGAAATCAAAAGTGTTATCTTGAACTTATGACTGAGCTTACAAAGACTGAACCATCTAATCTTAAAGAGGTCTTAACACGTCAAGCCTGGAAAGATGCAATGATCGAGGAATATCAATTTGTCTTAAAAAATTATGTCTGGGAGGTGGTACCTAGACCTAAAGACAAGTCAGTTGTCTCTTCAAAATGGTTATTCAAAATCAAATATGCTTCAGATGGTAGTATTGAAAAACATAAAGCTAGATTTGTTGCCAGGGGTTTTTCTCAAAATGCCGGAATTGACTACGAAGAGACTTTTGCTCCAGCTGCTCGATATACTTCTGTGAGAACTATTATCGCCATTGCAGCATCCAAAGGGTGGAAGATACATCAAATGGATGTGAAGACAACTTTTTTAAATGGTGTTATTGAAGAAGTATACATAAAACAAACTGAAGGTTTCGCCACACATGACAAAAATCTTTGTGTGCAAACTAAAGAAAGCTCTCTACGGCCTTAAGCAAGCTCCCAGGGCTTGGTATGGAAGGATAGACAGTTATCTCTCCAAGTTAGGATACTCCAAAAATGAAGCTGATCCTAACATATATTTCAAAACATCCAAAGGTGACATGGTAATTCTTGTTCTCTATGTTGATGATTTATTGATAACAGGTGAAGATCATCTTATTGCCAAATGTAAACGAGATCTCACAGCCGAATTCGATATGAAGGATCTAGGTCTGCTACACTACTTTCTGGGCCTAGAAGTATGGCAGAAGGAGAACTACATTTTCTTAAACCAAGGAAAATACACCACTGATATCTTGACAAGATTTGGCATGATGGATTGCAAACCATTATCTATTCCGATGGAAACAAATCTTCATAAGCTCAAGGATGAAGCTGCAGATTCAAAACCTACAGATCCTACATACTATAGACAGTTAATTGGATATCTTATGTACTTAGTAAACACTCGCCCTGACATTTGCTATGCTACTAATGTATTAAGTCATTTCATGTGCGAACCAAAGAAGATTCATCTAATAGCTGCTAAACATATTCTGAGATACTTGCGTGGTACTATTGAATTTGACCTTAAGTATGAAAATGTTGAGATACAACTCCAAGGGTTTTCTGACTCTGATTGGGCAGACAGTTCTATTGATTGCAAAAGCACTACAGGGTGTTGCTTTAGTCTTGGATCAGCAGGAAACAATCAACAGTTGCTCAAAGTTCTACAGAAGCAGAATATATGGCCGCTTCTATGGGAGCTCGAGAAGCAGTGTGGTTAAGAAAGTTACTATTTGATTTGTTCGGGAAGCCTCTGAAGCCCACAGTAATTCATTGTGATAATCAAAGCTGCATTAAACTTTCAGTAAATCCAATCTTTCATAATCGTTCCAAGCACACAGAGATCCCATACCATTACATAAGAGATATGGTAGACAGAAGTGTTATCAAATTGGTCTTCATTAGCACTGAAGAACAAAATGCTGGCATATTTACTAAGCCTCTTGCGAAGTTGAAAGTTGAGTACTTCAGAAGTAAACTTGGTATGACTAAAATGTGATTAAATTTTGAGATTGAATCTCATTCATATGTAAATAGATATTTTCATGAATATTCTTGATGTAAATAAAATATTGTAATATTGTGTTTTAATATGAAAGGTGAATATCTTTCATGTGTGTTAGGTCTCTATTGTAAGGTGACGACCTATACAATAGCTTGACCCAATGTCAAGAGTGACTATTAAGTTGCTATCCCGGAATAAGCCGGTTATCTTGACACTAAATCATTGGGGGTTATCATTAAATCCAGTTCCGAATTGAGTCGGGGATTACGATAATGGGTGCATCAAGATTTGACTACATTAAGTTGTTGACCCAGAATGCGCCGGATATCTTGATATTTTTTGGTTATCACTAAATCCAGTTCTGAATTGAGTCAGGGATTGCGATAACTCTTCTATCAGGATTGAGTACATTAAGTTAATGTCCTAGACTGTGCCGGTTATCTTGATATGAAGTTATGTTGTGATTAATTGTTATCACTAAAATCCAATTCCGAACTAAGTCGGGGATTGTGATAACACACACGTCATGATCAACTCCAATCCCAGATATCATGATGCTGTTCAATCCTCTCTTGCTAAGAGGGAGTGTTAAAAATAGCTTCGATCTGATTGATCTATGAATATGCATATATATATATATGCATATATATATATATATATATATATATATATATATATAAAGTGCATATATATATATATAATATTAATGAAAATTATATTGATCAGATTTAATATGGGATGAATCGACTTTAGTAATAGTCGATATCATTTTAGTATCCATGATACAAAGATATATATCTGCACTTGTTCATACTTACGATGACTATCAAATAACCCGCTACTATTCATAATGCAAGATCGTCGGATGGACCGATAAGTATCTTCGATACTTAACAAATGCTATTATTAATATGAATCGGTAATACCGATAGTTATCAAAGGGTATGCCTATGTAGGGACATGACCCTACGTGGCTTAAGCCACGTACGGTCATGTCTCTACGTAGACATAACCGCTTACTCTTATAGATATATATCACCGTATGCTTGTTGTGGGAAAGCATCTATTACAACATATGTTATTACCACAGCAAGCACACGACTTCTATAATCTCTGCAAATATATTGTTTGATACATTCTGTAAAAGTCTAATATATATCAGTCTGAGATAAATTCTGTAAACAACATAATTTAAAAGAGTATTAAATTCTCTATACTAAGATCTGAATTCCTTAACAAGTATTATCTTTTTTTTTCAATTATGAATATGAGGTATTTAAATTTTCTATTCTTTGACAAATATGAGTTGTTCCTATAATTTATATTTTTGAGCATAATTATATTCCTATATCTGTACCCAAGATTTTTTTTCTCGTACCACCTCACTGGGTTCAGGTTCTTGTACCTGCACCCATACTAATTTTTAATACATATATATCAAAAAAATTGTATTAATCTTTGTACCTACCCATGATAACCTATCAAACTTATCTTTATTTTAATTTCACATCTCCAATATTAAAAAATATAAGAGATTGATAAGAAATATGACAAAATAAAGCTGATCTCAAGGGTGGTCTTTTATGGGTTTGCTCTTTCTTTAATAATGGTGAGAATCGCTGAGAAAGAAAATGGATGTGTGATGTGCATGATGAGTTGCATTGCAGGAGAATAGACAACAAACCCCACGTAGAGGGAAGAGGCTACTGCCGATATTGGCACAAATCCACAACCCAACCGATGCTTCATTGGATATTATTGGTGCCTAATAAGCACCAGAAACATCCTCCCTTATTTAGATACTATTCTGATTGGATTGGGGTGTGCTGGCAAGTTGAGGTAGCTATTCCTCAAATTTGGTCTTCAAAATTTCTTTGAAATTCCTTAAATTCACTCTTTAGTGACACAAAATTCTCTCATTCGTGATGCTATTGCTCCACATAGAGGCAACATTTTCCAGGCCGTTCCAAATTGCAGGTCTAGTTATAGTGCAAACTGAGAGAAAAGTATAAATGGTGCTAGTAACAACTCGAGTAAATGAGGCCTTTGTGGATGAGAAGGTTGAATTGGATATGAATATGTACTTGTAGGCCACACACATTGACTAATCCAATGCCATGTTTCTCTCAAACCTGAGCTTCTTGAAGTCCCGTTGTGAGGTTTTCACACCAGTGCCCCATTGCAAATGGGGACCTCTTTTTGCTTTGGCAGTAGTAGTGGTCTTAGGTAGTCTTTTGGGCAACAATTTTTTGAAGTCTCTAAGTTCGAGAGTTGGTTTTGGCAATTTTGGCCTGCTGGAAAGTCTAGCCTGTCTGGAACATGGGCGAGAGTTGTGCTAAATTTTTCAGGAATATGGAATTGAAACCAAAGGATTTGCGATGAAACAAGTTCAAACCTTTAGAAAATCCTTGTTCCAGCTTCAATATGATCTTAGAAAGCCAAGATAGATTGTGGGAGGTAGTGCTGAAGGAGCGCTGAATTCTGAAATTTGGCTAAGTACTAAAATATTTGAAAAACTCTCAAAATCTAGAATCTGCACCTTAATTCCTATGCAGTTGAAACCTATCTCAAACATCCTGAAAGGTATTTATACAAATATAACTTAAAGTATAAGAAGGTAATACTTAAATGTCATATTTGTATAAATCCTCTTGCCTCTGAACTGAAAAATGGCTAAGTCCAAATTCAATTTTCGGCGATTTGATTTGGCATTTTCAGCGATCAAACTATTTCGCTTTGTCCAATTTCGGCATGGAAGTTATCACACCTTCCAATTTTCAGCATCGAGACCTTAGTACTCTCTAATTTTCGGCTATGGCATGATTTTGGGAGTTGGAATTTTAACTTGCAAGATTGGAATCAAAATTGGGCTTTAATTTGAAATCGATCTTGGATTGGAAATTTGGAAATTAATTTGAAATTTTGCTTAAGTCTGGAATTTCTAGCATGGTGGTTCATGCAAATTTTAATTTCTGGTGAGCTAGTCCTTATAAGTTTTTTATTTTCAGCGAGCTCACCCTTACACATTTTTTGACATCATGACCACCTCACCTCTAATTTTGGGTGGCCAACTTGGTGCGAAATTTCGATTTGGGGATGGTGTTTGTGTTTAAATTTGGCATGGCTTGAGTAGTGAAAATTTTGAAAAGTTGATTTGGCTAAGGCATTTATTTATTTTGATCTTACAAGGTAAATTTGGAAATAAGTTTGAAAATTGAAATTGTATTTGAAATTTGGGCAACGTGCTTCATGCAAGTTTCAATTCTTGGCATGGTGGTTCTTACAAGATTTTAATTTCTGGCAGGCCAACCCATACAAATTTTCTCATTTCTGGGGAGGTGATTGATACAAGTTTTTAATCTTGGCAAGGCAACTATTATACATCAAATTTGATTCTTGGCAGGGTGGTTTTGACAGGACCTATTTTTGGCAACCCAACCTTGACATCATTTTATTTTTTTCAACTTGCTTATTATAACATGCTTTCACACCTTGAGCAATTTTGATTTATGTGTCAATTTGAATCCACAAGCTAGACATTTCTTTTAGCCCATGCCTTGTTAATTTCGATGCAAATCTGGGACCTATGCCTTAAGGATTTTCGATTGAAATTTGAGGCTCTTGTCTTGGTAAATTCGATGTAAATTTTGGAGCCTACATGTTTAATTTGATGCAAATCCAAGCCCCCACACCATGCTAATTTCGATTTAATTTGTGGCCTACATGCTTATAATTTTAATTTTAATTTTTGGGCCCCTTTGCAATTTCGGATTTAATCATGATGGACCCATCCAAGTTGTCCCAAATTCCTAGAAAGGGCTGTGATTTCAATGTTTATTTTAATCCAAGGGTTCCAATTTAATTTGAATTTTAATCCTACCACTCCAAGTCGTCCCACTTTGGGCATCTAGCTGGGTATATATTTGGGGACATTGGAAGTCATTTCAACATTTATTTGGAACGAATTTGGAAGGGTTTTTAATTGCAGGTCGAATTTGCATCTAGGGCAGACTTTTTGGAGGCCTTTTCAACATTCAAGCTCATCAACTATCCATGCTTAGGGTCTGAAATTTCATTTCCAGCATTGGGCGACTTCTTTAGGCATCATTTTCAGCCCCTTGACAAGCGATTTCCATCTCCATTATGCCCAACGAATTGCATTTTTGGGCAGATCCGAATTTGGAGTTGGCACATTGCAATTTTGACATCATTTTCGCAGGTCTAGGGCATCAAATTCCTTGTCTATACTTGCAGATCTAAGCCTTCCAATTGGGCGATTTTATGATAGGGCATCCTTTTGCACTCAAGCATCAAGCGAACAATCCTTTGGAGGCAATTGGCATCATTTTGTGGCTCCTAGGGCATCAAATTCCATGGATTCACATTCAGATCTGAACATCTAAAATTGGCGATTCAATCTTGTGGCATCTAGGGCATCATCCTTCCATCATTTTACAAGCCAATTCAGCCCTCATTGCATCCAAATTTCAAACATTAAGTTGCAGATCAGAGGTGTGAAGGAAGGGAAATTATTATTTTGACAATTATTGGGCATCATTTTCTAACCCTTGGACCAAGCAAATTTCATTTGAAGGCATCGATTCCCATTTTCCATATTCAGATCAGAACTATAAGACTTGCAAATCTGGGCATTTAAGTGCCACAAAGCATTGCCAAATTGATTAGAGTGCTGCAAGTAATCTTTTTTCCAATTTGCAAGATTGCAAGGAAGAGTGAGGACATTAAATGCAAATCTGTAGGTGTTGTTCCAATCATTTGAAGGCTGATAGAGCACATTTGGATAATATTTTATTGCCTTCAAGAGTGCAGATCCTTGGTGGATTTGGGCTTCTCCCTCCACCATTCATTTCTTCTTAGAGATATCTTGACAACATTGTAAAGGGCAACGCTTAACTTTGTTCCATATCCCCACCCCTTGAAAATTGTAGATATAAGGGTGCAAGGCCAACACTATGTAAAGGTGATGTGATATTGTTTTAGGTTTGAGGAGGGTCCTCCATTGGCCGAAATTCATCAACCTTGTGATGAATTTCCCTTGGTTTCTCTTTTCTTTCCTAGCATTAGCTTGTGTTGTTGCTTTAATTATTTAATGACAAATCAAACTAAGTAGCACACAAATACAACTAAGTTAACAATCAAATGCAAACTCTAAGCTAACTAGTTGGCAAGGGTTAAATGAACATCAAATTGGCAATCAAATGCAATTCAGTGGCTAATAAATGAACAATTCATGGCAAATTCTAACTTGGTAATAAAGGGAAATCAATGACAATCTAAGTTGGAATGATTCTAAGAGGAATGAATTGATAATCAAAGGATAAAAAATGCAAGTTAGTTGGATTGAAATGCAATACAACCACAATTTTAATCTTAACTCAATTGACTTAATCAAATTTTCAAGTTTTAATGACAATATTTTATCGAATCAAATAAAGTAAGACGTGTTTTTGTTGTTGCAGGTTGGCAAGGATAGGGTGCCAAGTTCTGTTGATAGTATGGCCTTTACGGCAATAGATCAACCATCTTGAACTAATTAAAGACAATAATAATAATAATAAATATATATAGGATATATATATTTATTATTGTAAAACGATATAAATAATAATAATAAATATAAGTAATATTTATTATTTATTTTTTGATCGATTTGCATAAATAAGTTTATATTTAATTTGTACTTGGGAGGGCCCAAGTCGGCCACTTTGAGGTGGAGTTTATCTCCAAAATCTCATTTATATATAATGATTCGATCCTTGAGGACAAAGGCATAAAAAACATAACATGCGATTCTCCCTCAAGGATGTCAAGTCTGCAATTTTCTTCTTCATTCTAGGAGTTTGAAATATACATTTAGGGCTTCCATTAAAGTGTGATTGGATCAGCGTTTTGGAGCATCCAAGAGCGATATCTATCAAGTATCTTAGGATCGTATTCATTCTCTAAGCTGGAGCGAAGTCTTGCCTTTTGTATGAGCGAACTTAATCAGCCATAATAGAGAAAATATTACTGTGTATGGTCTGCAAATATATCAGACATATAATCATGCGTTGGGATATATTCGAATTGTGAAGGGAAAACCTTGAGGGCTGCAGATATATATATAAAGTGCAGATATACATCTGACTTTAAAGTGCGACTTTGGACCAGCATTAATGATCTCAAGGGTTGCAATATTTGTTCAATGATATTGAGGGTTTGATCAGCAAATAACTCACTCACTTGTAGCAATCAGATCCAATTGCATATTTGAGAAGAATGTAATAGGCAGCTAATTGAAGGGGCTATCTTCGAGTACCTCAAGTTGCAGATCAAAAGTTATTTCCAGGTATTTTCTTATTTGCTTTTGTGCTTATTTTATTTTTTGTGCTTAGTTTAATTGAAAGATCTCTTTAGTTTGTATATTCCTTGCCCTAAATCTGAAAAATATTAACGTGGTATCAGAGCCTAGGTAGAGAAAAAGATCAATTTTCAGATCTCGGAATTCAAACTAACTCTTTCAAACTAAGTTATCATGTCAACCGGGATTAGACCCGAAGATAGGCTTGAAGGAGACATTAATTATACATCCTGGAAAATGAGGATCTTGATCATTTTAAGGGAATTGGAAATTACCTCAATTATTGAGTTGTTAAATCAACTTGTAACAAATAACAAAATGAGCACTAACAAATTTTCCAACAAGTAAAATATATATTTCTAAATACTTTTGCCATTTCCACAAATGCTCTAACCCATGGAATTTTGCTAACATTCTCTAGGATGAGGTTAAGGTAATGAGTAGCACAAGGATTTTAGAATAAGAATGGGTGCCTATCCATGAGAGATTTACCTGCAACAATAAACTTTGCTATATTAGCTTTAATTATCTACAAACATTGTTCTCATCCCCACCCTAATCAAAGCTTCCTCTAAAACCTCACAAAGAAATCAATATTTGTGCCACCTGAGGAATAATAAAGAAATCTGAAATTCTAATGTTAGTCATTATAGTATAAGTTAGAAATTTTTATCACTAAATCAATGAATTTCAGGAAGTATAATCAACCAGGGAAGAAACAAGGAAATTCAGCAATGTCCTATTTGTCCAACTATCAGCAATAATTGTGCAACTCTTTGCTCCACAATTTTGGCCTTCACATCAACCACTTTTTGAGTAAAAATGGAGCCCTTTAACTCCTCGCTGTTAAGACCTTTGAACCCCATCCTACAAACAATAATGACAATTACCATATTTTGCCACTGAGACCTTATAATTTTTTTTTGTAAAATTTAGAGTTTAAATTCTACAAACATATAATTTTAAAAATTCAAGGGAAATAAATCAAGCAACTTTTTTTAGGCAAATTGTGGACAAGGGGTCCACTCCCATATAGTTAAATTAAAAAAGAAAGAACATGCATGACTGAATTGGATGAATTACAAAATTTTCAATCTTCCCTCTTATTTGATGATCTTAAAGTCTATTGATGCACTGGTTTTAATGTAATTTTCTTTCTTTTAACCTCTGTCCATTCTTGTTCATTTTTCATTGAGGAAATCAAATCAGAACTCTCTACCCTTTTCAGCCTTTCACTATATTTGGTAGCAGTGGGATACCCGTCAGGCACATTTGAGTAGACAAGGTTGAATGATAGAGTGGTAGATCCCTCCCCCAAAATCCGAGCTTCGTCATTTCCATCGGAGTTGACTACCAAAGTGGGCTCGAGCGTAGATACAGATGGGCTCAATGATGGTGGGGTACTTGACAAAGGACTTCTGTCATGACAAACAATTGGGGCAGTACATGTAGATGTTTCATTTGGAGGAACAACCTAGTAGTTTGATTAAACCCCATTCCATTAGGTGGGCTGAGACTGAAATTGAGAATGTTTCTTACTGCAGCAGGAGGTAAGATGTTCTATTGAAAAGAAAATCCTACATCTGAAAGAAATTTTCTCAGTCTATTGGTTACCACCAGCATCTATTACCAACCTTCAATGAAATCTCGGAGGGAAGGCCCTTCAAAAGATCCATCTCCACATAGAGCCCTGCACATGTGGATCATTCATAATTGACTGTTTCCCCAAACTATTGCCAATGGCTTTTAAACACTCTAATCTCCCAAAATTTTAAGGGAAGATAAGGTAGCCATAACCACAAGAATGCAGAGGAAAAAGTTGTTGTTTGAAGGCTAAGTTAATGCGGGTACGAGAACCCGGTACATGGATACATAAAAAAATTTTGGGGGGTTTTGGATGCATTTGGGTATGTGTGTGTGTGTATATATATATACAAAAACAGGAGACATGAACTTTTTAAAAATCTATATATAATAATAGAATAAAGTTACAATTTTTTTTTATTATCAATTCTATTAAAGTATTATATTAGTATTGAAAAAGATCATTATAGACACATCTATTTGAATAAACAAACAAATAAAAAGATATAAAAATATTTTATTTTTAGATTATAAAATTTTAAATATTCTATTAAATAAATACTCCTCATTCGAATCACACATTTATTAGATAAAACAATCCATGCATCCAATGCCTTCACCATTTGCGTCGACAATTTGCTTTGGACTAGGAATCGTAAATCGTCCTACAAGCTGGCCGGACAATTTGAGTAATGGCTGGAGCAGTAGATGAAAAATGCAAAGGATCAAATCCATAATTCCCTATCTCCTCCCATTTGTTTAATAAGAGACATGTTTACATCTTGGTTTCACAAATCTGATGCAATATTTGGGCTTCCCACCGTCATTTTCCACACATTGGGAGCATTCGCCATGTCTGTTATGCATTCCTCATGAAGAACACACCACAAAAGACTGTTGAAGGAGACGACGAGTATTTTCATGTCCCCAACCTTACCTTCGATTTCAAGCTCCCACATTTGGCAGTCAAATCCGACGACAAGCCCTTTTTGTTGTGGGATGCACTGTGGGTGCGCTCCCTATGAGCATCCACTTGCACCCCACCTCCGCATCCACATTTGGACACACCTGCACGTATCCAGTAACATAGTTTGAGGGTCAAAGGGAACCGTGGCTTCATGCATAAAAAGTTCCCACAAAAAAACCAGGGTCCCGCATTGAGAACCATGTCGTTGTCTTCCTCAAATTCGAATACCAAAATGAAAAGCCCCCTGCATCTTCGGTAAATGCTAGTCTATATCCTTCTATTTTTTGTAGATCTATTTGTCGAGATCTCTCATGTTTTGCTAGGTTTCACAAATCTACAAATAAGGGTGTTGTTCTATAGAAAATTCCTCTTTGTTGCTTATGTAGTTGTCATCTCTAGCACCAAGTCTAAGAGCAAAATTGAGAAAGGAGAATTAAGATTGCCAGAAGTTTGGGGGTGTTGGAGCATTAAATTTTTCCATTTGGAGGCATCAAATTTACTTGTTGGCATTAATGTTTCAAATGCAAAAGTGTATTGAAGGGGTCAAAATCGAGTTATTCCTCAAAGCAGCTAATTTGGAACATTTTTCGCTACTACGCAAGGCTGGAAAACAAGTGTGGCGAAAT
This sequence comes from Thuja plicata, assembly GCA_018584345.1. Lineage (NCBI taxonomy): Eukaryota > Viridiplantae > Streptophyta > Pinopsida > Cupressales > Cupressaceae > Thuja > Thuja plicata. The sequence goes on from MU224600.1 coordinate 4,021,773, forward strand.
GGAGAAATTTTGCGGTTTTGCAAGGAGTCAATATTGAAGGCCGCGAGATAGCGATTTTTTCACTATTTCGCTAAAGACATTTTTAAGGGATCGCGAGATAGCCATTTTTCTCTTTTTTGTAGGAAGTAAAATTAAAGCTTTCCGAGATGGCAAAAAGATTTGTTGGATTATTGGGAGCTGGGATGTGAAAGGACTAGAGCTAAGAGATCAAAATAGTTTGGAATGAGTAACGAAGGAAGCTTTGTGACGGGAACAATCAAAATTCTGTGAGCAAAGATTTTAGAGATGTAATTCTAACATGCTTCAAAAATGATGTTGCCAGAGGATGAAAATGATCACAATTTAACAATCTAAAAAAGACCCAGTTCAGAAAATCAAATTTCCTATCTCCAGTCAAACTCTTATGTTCGTACAATCTGTTTTGGGTTGTTGACCAAGCCAAAATCTGAAAGATAGGTAGTTATCAACTAATTAGTTGATTAGTTTTTTCTCAAAAGAGTTTTCTAAATTTAATGAAGAATGATGTCTTTTCACCCTAAAGGGGTATGAAAACTATTCAACCACATATATATGTGGTGTAAAATGTAATCATTAAAAATCGTCACATTGTAATATATCATTTTTACTATACTATCATTTTTGAAGATACTTGGATAGTGAGTGCAACCGATATGCAAATCAATTGTATTCACGTTTTATATTAATACAAAGAAAACCTGTTTTCTGTTCAAGATTGAGGAAGTAAGTTCACTGTTTTTGATTGGATTGGTCCTTTGTATTTTCAGTTTCAAGAATTTCTTCTTTACTATTAGATGTCAGAGAATTGAATTTTTAAATATTGGTTTTTGAGTATCAAGGGGTGTATACGAATCTCTCATCTATACAATTCCTTGTCTAATTGGTTTCGTGCCAAGGAATTATTCATTTAGACTAAAATAAATATTATAACCAATTCATCCTTGATGTCATGGGGGAGAGGATCTGAATTTGAATTGTAAGGTGTACATGATAATTCAAACAAAGCTTGACTACATTCTGCCCAATTAGTTGGATAAGGGACTGGCCTGTGTATTTCCTCAAAGAAGATTTTTTACATTTGCATGAGCATTGAAGTTCTTTCATTTCATCCTTATGTATTTGAAGTTGCAGTATATTGTCTCATACCTAAAGTATTTTCTTACACACAATTCAATTTTATTTACAAGGCATTCAAACACAAGTAAGAAGTATATATTCTTATTCTGATTAACCTCAAGGAATATTTGCCATCCTAAGAAATCAAGGAATCTTAAATTCGCTATAGAAAAACACCTTTGTGTTTTGGGTGAGGGTTTACCCACCTAGGTTTAGCGAAGCCTAAAGTGCAGGGGAATTAGATTATTCCCGTTCGTTGGCCAAGACTGATTGAAGCAATCTAGGAGAATTGGCAAAGCTCTTGGATTTCCAATTTGCGGTTCTAGGAACCAACAGGGGGATGAGGGCCTTGTTGGAGAAAAACCATTAGGCGACTTTGGAGGATGTGCGGATATGCATTGATCATGGTGTAGAGCTGTTTTAAAATCCAATGGCTTCTCCATCAATTGTAGCCTAGGAAGAACTGCATTACACATTGATATGGTTTTTGGACTATTAGGACATCCATCTAGAGGGCAAAAGAGGATTCGTGCAAAAAAACCCGAGAAAATTTCTAGATGTTACCAAAGCGTTTGGAATCAAAAGGCTGCCCACCTATCACTACAGATGTGTTCACTAAGATAGGCCTTTCAAGTGGGGATTAACCAAATCCAAAGCTTGCGCACAAAAGAGATTCAATCCCGGAGAAAGTTATTGTTGTCTTCAAACTTGGACAAAGCCGCATTGTTAGGGCACAATACACCACTTTGCACAGAGATCTCACAAGGGGAGACAAGCATAGGGTTGGAGACCTATGTAGAAACCATGCAAGAGGTGTCTATCATTACAACCAATGCTACACGACGACGAGCATTTCTGAGGCAATTTCTATAATTCCGCCATGGATATGGGTGTGAAGAAATATAGGAAGAGTCTTCACCAACCAATCCTGAGACCATGATAGCGGCCACAGACACAACGTATGGAGCAAAAAAGCCCTTTTCGTTGGGTGTAGAAGAAGCAAAAATAGCAGAACAAAATTAATTTAGAAATCAAACAACTTATTTAAAACAAATAAAAATTAATTAGCTAGTTGCATGAAATGGAATACTACAATAAAATTAGAAGTCCTCGATTGCACTCTTTGTCGTAGCATGCCTGTCCTTGTTACAACCCATGCTCTCTAGTGATGGTTAGGATCTTGTAGTAGTATGTTGTACAATATACAAATCTAATCTCCATGAATGGGTGAAATTTTTCTTCTTTGCCAGTTGAGTTTGTACCTTGTGCACAATATCAGTATGTGCAACATCACACACTTTAACAGCTTGGCATGGAATTTGTGTGAGGTAATATTTCAATTGGTTAGTACCTCCCCCACTAATTTATTCTTGCAATGTATGCAAATCAACTCTTCTTTTTGTGCCCCTAGGTTGATATGCATAGTTGCACGGGTACGCGTACCCAGACCCCTGGTACACGTACCGGGTACTGGGACGCGTATCCCCGTACCGGATACTTGCTGGGTACTTTACCCTCTCCCTCAAAATGCCACGTCAGCATCGGCAGATTTTTTTTGCAAAACGTTAAAAAAAAGTCTGATTTTTGTTTCCGTTTTCGACTAGATGATAGATTAAGATGTCTGATTTTTGTTTCCATTTTTTGTTTGTGTATCAGCTTGCTGTTTATCAAGCTTAATTCAATATGTAATCGGTTTGAAACTTTGATACAATATTGATTAACTTACACTAGTAAACTTTATCACTGTTCAAGTCAGAAGTTCAT
>MU224600.1:4024805-4041599 GCA_018584345.1 Thuja plicata
GAAACTAAAAACGATACATTACACATCTGCAAACTTTATCACTATTCTTGTTTTGAAAACTCAAATGTCATGACTCATATTTTCAGATTTTCTATAAAATATAAAAATTATATTATAAAAAAAATTTTGACGTACCCCCATCCCCTGTTTTGAAAAATAGCCGTACCCGTACCCAAAGTACCCAAGTACCCCCGTCCCCGTGCAACTATGTTGATATGTTTTTAAAAAGGGACCTTTCTGACTAGAACCGAGATTGGAGTAATCTTTAATTGTGAAGTAGACTACAATAACAAATAAATTGAAAGAAACTTATTGTTTCTAAATAAAGATAAAAAAGTTCAGAAATTAAAAAGCATTTAGTGTTTGCAGCTAAAAATAAATATAAAAAATTAAAAAATAGCCAACATTTGCTCATTAATAGATATCAATAATAGCTATGATTTGCTCCATGAAATCTGAAATGAAAATAAAAGCATATATAAAACAAATGAAATGTAAAAATTAAAAAAAGATTCAAAATATGAAAATAGTAAAATACCTCTTAAAATTTGCTTCAACTTGGTGGATCAGTCTAAATCAATGATCGGCTCTTCCAAATGTACTCTAGGCTCCTTTAGATGCTCTAGGGACTGCTACAAACTTTCTCAAGTTGTATTCAACCAACATTTGTTGCTCAAGTTGTTTTCTTGTTTTTGCTTGTTTTAGGAGGGCTAGGTTCAAGTTCCTAAAAAAACATATTGTTTTTTACCTGATTTTTCTTGCTCGCTAAGACAACTGGCTCTCAAACACATCGTATACTTGAGTTCCGAGTCTCTAGGGCTGAGTTCTCGCTGCCCATATCAGGACTCACCAAGTTATGTTTTATCTATGAATTAAATGATTGTCGACACTTAAAGATCCCATCTCCAAATTTTCATTTTGTCTGGTGTTGATGAATTGTTGCTTCAGTTGCAAGCACATTCTAAATTTTCCTTTAGGATGTAGATTATCTTATGGGACTCTTTTCATATAATAATTAACATCTGGTGTTTTGATACTAGTAATAGTAATATCCTAAAACCTTGGTGGTTCAAATCTGTAAAGGGCAGTGAATGGAGTCATATTGTAGGAGATATGATAAATGGTATTGTGCCATCATTTTATGAGGTGCGACCACTTAAACAAATAGTTTTTTTAATCACGCATACAACCATGGAATCCCTTATTTTGCTGATTTGTCCATGCCATTTTATTTGTGTAATGTCCCCAAAAATTTGACAAATAGATTAATTAAATTAATTATTCTAAAGTTGTCCAAATAAATAAAATATTAAAAGGATGACTTTATTTTATTAAAAGTGACTTAAATTAAATATTATTAATGTCACTTTATTTGATATAGTTCTCCAATTGTTTAAGTTGCCCTAATCTTCTAGATGCTTTCTGGAGATTTTTATAAAGGGGGTCATGGTGATGAAATGGGCTTGCTAATGAATTTTGGAATTACAAAATTGTCTAATGCTTTGCATTAGCTAAATCTTTGAGGATGGAAACCCTCGACACATTAAGGAAGGGTTGGATGAAAGTTGGATCTTCTAGGGAGTGGATTCACGATGGAGTTCACACTTGTGCCGAATTTGTGAAGTCTTCACTGGAGACAAATTTGCAGTAATAAAATATTTACAGAGCTGAGGTATTTTCTATCCATTTGAGAAAAATAATATTGTATTCTGGAATATTGATATGTTGGTAAAATAATTGAAAAATATAGTGCAAAATATGTTGTGGAATAAAGGGATTCAATAATATTATAAGCCATGAGTTGAAGACGGCTCGAGATTGAGAAATAATATTGTTGACTATAGACGACATATATTCTTCGCATTTTTGAAGTGGGTGTATTAGGTTGCGGGCCCAAATTTTAATTGAGTTTATTTTGCGGCAATTTATATTCAGAAAATGTCAATTTCAACCATAGTTGGAAAATTTGGACTCGGCAACCTAAAAAATTGGACTCAGACTTAGACTCAAAAAAACTCGCGAAAGGATTCGACAAAAGAAAAGAATTGTAGTTTTACCAAAAAAAAAAAATTAATGCATTTAGAGAACATAAGAGCCATAATTGCAACATTACATGTCATGATCTCCAAACACTCAATATTTGAGATTTCATTATTCATACTCAATTTCAAAATTTTGAAATGTATAACATCAGCGTAAGCTTATAAATGTTTACAAAATTACTAATGATATGTCCAAATGTGAAAAACAACAAACTGAAGACTACATCTACCTCTTTCCTCTCCTAAAATAACTCAATTTTCAGGCCTTGAACAATAACAAATAACCTATTTTGAGCAATAACAAATAAAAAATGAGAAGAAAAGTGGAAAAAAATAAAGTTTTAAAGCTGACTGGGTGTTTTCAGTCTGTAGTGAGAGTCAATCTGCAGGACTTGGGAGAGTCCTAAGAAAAAACTCGGGAGTCCGAGTTGAGGACTCGACTCGCAAGTCCATGGCGAGTCGACTCAGCTTGCTCATGGACTTGTGAGTCCTTCCGAGTCTGAGGGCACGTCCTCTGAAATTTCCATCTATGATTTCAACATTAGACATGGAACTTTAATTAACCATGAGTTATATTGCATAGTTGAGGCAAAATACTTAAGTGGGTCCTGATCAATGCTTTGATGTCTTCCTATACAGTCAAGCGATCGATATTGGTGATATTCTAAGTAGCCGATCCTGATTCTGGTTTGGATTCGGATTCCATGATTCGACAAATTTTTTTTTGGGCTCGATCCTGATTCCGCGGGTATAAATAAAGACATTTTCGAAATATATATATATGTGTGTGTGTGTGTGTGTGTGTGTGTGTATTCATAGATTCCATACATGTAACATGTCAATGCTCATCCATCATTAGTTCAAAACTTCAAACTTCAAACATATAATGATAATAATAAGAAGTTAGAAGTGTGATTCTCATAAAATGATAAATCCATAATTGCCAATATATGATTATATCATATTCATACTTTGCAAAAGTCTCAAAATGCCATTACATGATGAACAAAGCAAAAATGGTGAAAAATGCTTGAGAGATGAATGAATGACCATCAAATGACCAAATGTATGCTTTACTGGTCGAATTAGGATTTAGAGGTTTTTTAGTTTTAAAAAAGAATGAAAAATTGGCATGTGTGGCCCGTTTTTGGGCACCCACATGCTTGGATTCTCGTGGATTCCTCCGGATTCTGGCAGTATTCCAGATTGGAATCCTGCCGGAATCCGGGCAGAATCCGAGCAGTATCAGGATCCGGATCGTACCAAAATCAGTATCTGAGGCATATCAGAGGGATCCAGTAACATGGTAATATTCCAAACATTGGCGTCCAGGAAAATATTTCGTAGTTTGAGCCACTTCAATGGTTACAGGCTTCGGGAACTGCTAGCAAAGCATCAAGGGAGAATAGAAAGCTGAGTATTGTTTGAGCCGTTTCTTCAGTTATTGCCGCAGACTACCCAATCTTTCTGTGACAGTGAAAAAGTAGACGTAAACTGTTGCTGGCCTCTTTTCATGATCGGGAATTAATATTGTTGCCAAACTCTTAACAGGAGAGACCTGATAACGGGTATTTGCAATAGTGCTAGTGGAGGTTATTTGTATTTGCTCAGATGAATGTGTTGCAGTTGGTTGTCGGCTCCTTGAGCATCTTATTCAGAACAATATTCATCACTAATAAGGAGACTAGGGCGATAGGTGAATCCACCAACTTTCCAAACTGGCATGAATGTTTATTCCAGTTACTGTACATCTGGAACCACACAGGGACTGCGAAAGGTAACCCTGATTCATATTTCAGTATTTGCTTCTAATGGCCATGAAAGATTCAAGTAAGGTGTAAAGTTAATATTTTTGTATTTATCAATCTTCTGGTCCAATGTTATATAATTCTGAGCAATAATAGCAGCAAACAAAATTGACAGTTGTAATCAGATTTGGCTTTCATATTTCTGCTATTGTTTAATGGAAATTTAACTTGGAGACTTCATTATTCAATTGCATATTTAATTGGTAATTTTGAGCAACACTAGCCATTTCTGAAACTGAATATCAAACGTTGGCAATCCAACTACAAGCAAACTGCTTGACAAAATTCGTGCAAAGAGTAAAAGTGAAAATTTGGGCAAGATTCCCAGCAGGGGTTCTTTCAATTTGAAAACATACAATTTCAGAAATCCTGCTGGCAATCCATAGAACTGCATTTTCAACATTTCTTATTTGTACATACTTTTTTAATCATAAATATAAGGATGACACCATCAGAGTTAAAAGCCAAGTCAATTTGTTAAATTCCATTTTAAACTCATCTGACCAAGCTACAAAACATTTCTGAATATTTTCATTTTATGATGCTGTATGAGACCAATCAATAATACATCACCCTTGTTTATCAGGTGAATTAGTGTAGCAGGTTTTCAAGATCAATTCCAGAAATTCAGCTTGCAGGTCTTACATTTTCCTGCCTCCAAAAATATTTTTCGTGTCACCATTATGGAAAGGGTGGATTTGGATCTGTTAAGTGGCATGTTGGTGCTAGAAATATCAGGACTTACACTCCAATACTGATCCTAGGAAGGACAATGATGATTGAAGGTTGTTATAATAGCAGTCAACAGCAGGGCTTCCTCATTAAGAGAAAAACAATTGCAAAAGACAACTGTCCAGTGGGGGGAAAGGAAATATAACCTAAGCATTTGGGTTTGAGTTCCAGAACCCCGCTAAGCTTGACCTGAACCTCAAAGATTTCTCCTCGTTATGTTTACACACAGCCTAAGTCATCTTGATTTGCTTTTGCTCTGTACAAGCTTGACCATTTTTCCATCCAGGTTTTGTGATATTCTGGATGGTAACAGACATACCGGTTTGTGATGCCCATCGGACAAAACAATACAACTATTAAAACACAGTAGTTATTAAGTAGACATAAATGCCAGCTCTTGGCTTGTAATCTCTATGCTGTTCTGTTTGGATGGATGGATCAGCATTCCAAGATCACGTTAATTGGCTTATACTTGCCACAAATACTTTGTGCATTGTGAAAGTAAATTCCAATTCGCAATAGAAAGTTTCAAACAAAAGCTGAGTTGATGACTTAGTTTTCCAAAATACAAAGGCTGAACACACATGCAGCCTATTTATCTTGACATTGGCGAATCCAACTGGCAACAGTAATATGGGAGAAATTGGAGAACTGAGAAATAATCTATGTTTATCGTTGATGGTTGTTTGTACATTTTAACATCTCATGCTTAAATCTTTTTTGGTGTGCTTTTTCAGGTGACAACTGAACGGATGCTAGCACATGTAGAAAGGTTACTACAAATTCCAGGTGCAAAATTGCTATTTGGTGGAGAACCCCTGAAAAACCATAGCATTCCTGAAATTTATGGTGCTCTGAAACCAACAGCCATATTTGTACCTCTCGATGAATTATTGAAAGACACAAATTTTGATGTGGTGACAACTGAAATTTTTGGCCCCTTCCAGGTAATATCATCAAATGAACTTGATTGCATGAACGCATATTCTTTTCGTAAAAGGGTTCTTCATCTGTTTGTAACTTTTTCAATCTTCTCTACAAAATGTCAAGGATTCTATAAATTTGTGCTTGTATGATGCGATAGTCATTAGTGGTGGATTTATAATGTATATTATTTTCAGAAAATGCTTCTTCGAATATTTTCTGAACAGAAAAAGTCAAGGGATCTACATATTTCAACCTATATCATACAACTATCATTAGTGGTGTTTTTATGATAAAACTATAGTACATAGTTTCTTTTAAAGCCATTTGGCTTCACAGTACTGCTGGCTATTTGATGTTACATATTACAGAGGATTGGAGGTTATAAATTGAAAATGTAACTAATTATTCATCAAATGGATTGTTTGTAATTCTTAGGTTGTTGGTAAATTGCAGATAATAACTAATTACAGACAAGATGAGCTTTCTAAGGTGCTGGATGCATGTGAAAGGATGCATGCCCATTTAACAGCAGCAGTTGTTTCAAATGATATAAATTTCTTACAGGTAAAGATATGACTCTAGTGCTTCAAGTATATCTAGTGCCGTTTTGTTATGATGTACTAAATGGAATTTATTTTCATGGCAAAAAAAAATGATTTCAGAAGCTTTGGCCCAGTCCTTAGTATCTTGAACCACATATACATAAGGTTTTACATGCATTTATATCAATTAGTAGTTGCTATATTTCTGGAGGTCACATGATTAAGCCTGCAAGACATCCAACTTCCATATGAAGATTGTGGTTCAGTGTACAGCAATAAACAAATTCGTGGCATTTGGAAATTAGTAGGTTTCTTGATGTTATTATATTCTTTGTTCTCAGTGTTAGGAATATTGCATCATAGGGTCCATAAAATAATTAGGTTTGTAGTTTGTTAAATAAGCTAGTACATTATTGGTACAAATGTGTTTGTATTGAGTTGTTAAACTTAAAACAACTCAATATATTTAGGAAAGTTGTTTATGGGATTTCCTGAAAAATAGGATATGATAATCCTAAAAATATATAATGTATTTGATTGAAAAATATGGAGAAGCATTGTATTTTCTTGTGTTCTATTTTTTTCCCGCTTCTATTATTTTGCCCAAAATCTCTGGCATGGTATCAGAGCAGGCAACAGTCTTGGAGGAGTAACTTTCCATAAGCCACAGTTGTAGCGATCCAAATAGTGATGAGTTATTGTGTGCTGACTTGCAAAGAGCTGCCTGCGGAAATCTGTGCATTCTTTTTTCCTTGTCAAGAGCGCATTGTGTTCTAGCTAAGTTGCCGGTTCGGATTCCGGTTCGTATGCGGGTTCGAAATTCGTCCAAAAAAATTTTGGGCTGGGTTCGATTTGTTTTGGGTTCGTCTGTACAAGAATTTTTTTAAAATATATATATATATATATATATATATATGTATATGTAAAGTTGTAAACATATGCAGCAGCAAATAAGTTCATACATTATATGCTAATAGTAATAATAAAGCCACATAGCAAAATAATTACTAAATCTATACCAGCAATCCATTTAATTCTACGCTTTGCTAACCTGTACATGAATATGAATAAGATCGCTGTTCTAAATTATTTCAGATCATATGAACGTTATCATCAACCTGTACATGAATGTTTCAATTCAAATCATAAAGTAATTAACAGAAAGCTTCCACGCACAATTGGGATGGGATTTTGATTGAAATACAGATGGCACGGATTTTACTGACCCTAGTTTCAGAATAAATACAGACTGACAGCGAATTTGGAACCATAATATGGATTTTAATGATCTGAATTTTGTTTGAGTTCTGAATAAATTATAATACAAACTGACAGCGAATTTAGATCGAATTCGAATTCCATGCGAATCGAATGTCGAATTCCTCCCTCCTAGAGCGAATATGGTAACTTAGTGTTCTAGAATGACGACGGGGATGAGGACATAACCTACCAACAGAGCCACAGCATAGAAGTGAAATTACAAACATCAACCTGACAGCAAATCTCTCTTTGGTTTCATCTGCACTTTCTTGCAAACGTTAGAAGTAATATTTTATAAACTATATAGAAAGGGATCTGAGGTTTTTTTGATGCTGCTGATGTGACAAGAGAATTTCACATCGATGGTCTTACTGCTGCTGGTGTGAGATTAGATGCATGATCAATGGTTGAAATGTTGATCTATTGAGATCAGATGTACCAAAGATCACAGTGTTGGGGGTGCGAGGGATTTCATGCTATGCTATGAAGGTGGAAGAGCTGAAGAAATCATGGATGTGCAGAGGAGAGGCCTGTGGAAATAGAGGAGGAATCACTGGCAACATGAGTATTTTACTAGACTTGTACAAGCAGCCACCCATATATTTGGAGTGCTTCCTTTACTAAAGTGAAATCACAGAGGACTTTTCAGATGAAGGTTTGAGGTTTTCAGTGTTGTGTAGGGTATGTGACTTGTGCTAGGGGAGTTATTTGCAATCTCCCTATACATATTTGGGGAATGAAGGTAATCATTAAACATAGCAAGCTTATTGGTATGGTCTTTACATTTTATTACCCATTTCCGATCTTCTTTGTTTTTGATGTCTTTAAACTAAGTGTCGTGAAATAATATTGGGCTAAATTTGGGTTAGTGACAAAGATCGGGCATCTGATTAGTGAGATCTATAAGCCCTAGCATCCCTTATATGGTAATTGAACTTGGGCTGATGCAGGTTCTTTGTAATATTCTTGGAATTGTTCTTAGGTTGGTTGGTTATTTGGGTTTTAAAATTAATTGCTTATATAGTGATATTTCAATAATGTCAAGGTGTTTAAGTGTTAAAGGTGCATTGTTAGTGTAACCTGAAACCTTTAATAATATTTAGATTACGAGGGGAAGCAAGGTAATCATTAATCATAGCAAGCTTATTGGTATGGTTTTTATGTTTTACCCATTTCTGATCTTCTTTGTTTTTGATGTCTTTAAACTAAGTGTCGTGAAATAATATTGGGCTCAATTTGGGTTAGTGACAAAGATTGGGTATTTGATTAGTGAGATCTATAAGACCTAGCATCCCTTATATGCTAATTGAACTTGGGCTGATGCGGGTTCTTTATAATATTCTTGGAATTGTTCTTAGGTTGGTTGGTTATTTGGTTTTATTAAATTAATTGCTTATATAGTGATATTTCAATAATGTCAATGTGTTAAAGTGTTAAGGTGCATTGTGGAATTCGAAACCTTTAATATTAATTAGATTATAAGGGGGGGTCAAATAGTATTGCTTTTTAAATGGAGAAAGACAAATATTCTGATAGAAAAATTTGAGGGTTCAGCATTTCATACATGGAAAATCTAATTACAATTGATCCTTATTGAAAAGGATTTGTGGGATATAGTAAGTGGAGCAACAACAAGGCCAACAAATGTCGATGAATGGACAAAATAGATTGTGAATGATCGAAGAGCAATAACTTTAATTGGTTTTGCACTTTCAAATGCATACCTCCACCATATCAACTTAACAAAGACCTCAAAGGGAGTGTGGATGGTTTGAATGCTTTGTTTGGAGTAAAAGCAACAAGTGCAAAGATAAGTTTAAAGCATAAATTGTTTGGGCTAAAAATGATGGAAGATGATAACATTGTTCAACATATCAGTAAGTTTCACTCCCTATTGAATCAACTAGTAGAGATAAATGCTAAAGTAGATGATGATGATTCAAAAGCTATTTTGTTAAACAACATGCATCCTAGTTATAGAAACAATAGATTCCATACTCGGACTCAGAGAGTACTTGGCAAGCCCAAATTTTTTGACTCAGTGAAAACTTGGCAAAAACTCACCAACGTAAAAAGTACTAAAATTTCTTATAAAAACACTTTTATTTTGCAAAATTCAATTATAAAGTGTTGATTTTCTGATTGTGCTCGTTGAACCATGGACAATGTCTCCATTATTGCCCTCCCAACCATAGACAATACGCTATTGTCTCTCCCGAGAATCTTGATGTATATATCTGCATTTTCTTTCAATTGTTGCTAATAAGTGAGATTGCACATCTCATTATATATGCGAGAGGTGCCCTTTCACCAAGGGTCGCCACTCTTCACATGTGCCCTCATTAATTAAATGTTAATTAATGTATAATCATAATAAATATTATTATTATAATATAATTATATTATCACAATAATAATATAATTATCTTATCTCACAATAATATAATAGTTATATTAGCAATATAATTATTATATTATCAATATATATATAATTATTATATTATCAAAACCTTATGTTATCTATGTCAGCATGAAGGAATCCGACCATAGCTACAATAACATTAACACTCCCTCTTAGCTAGGGAGGATTTACTCAGATATCTGAGTTAATGTCCACCATGGCTACTCCCAGAGGGTGGCTCCATCATGGCTGCTCTTATGAATGGAAATGCAAACAAACACAAGTGTTCATCATGGAATCACTCACATGATGTCGTCATCTCACGATGACGGTCATCATAGCTACTCCTAGAGGGTGACTCAACACAAGTGTTTAGTCATGGAGTCACTCACATGACCTCCACCATGGCTACTCCTAGAGGGTGGGTCCATCATGGCTACTCCCATGAATGGAAATATAAATGAGCACAAGTGCCCATCACCTAATCACTCAAAGTGATGTTGTCATCTCATCATGACGTTCACCTTAGCTACTCCCAGAGAGTGAATAAACACAAGTGCTAAGTCATGGATTATCTCACATGACATCCACCATGGCTACTTCCAAAGGGTGGATCCACCATAGCTACTCCCAGAGGGTGGAACAAGGGCTTTCACCTCAAACTTCTCCCTCACAATAAAGGATGCATTACAAGGGCTGACACCTCAAATTTCTCCGTCTTAGAGAAAAATGCTACAAGGGCTGATACCTCAAATTTCTCTGTCTCAGAGAAAAATGTTGCAAGGGATGAAACCTCAAATTTCTCCGTCTCAGAGAAAAATGCATGCAAGGGATTGCACCTCAAACTTTTCTTTCACAGAGAAGAATGCATTTTACCAGGCTCTCTTTGAAACAGATATCAACCTTCTGACCTCCTTGTCCAAGGTTGCTTCTGATGAAATGTCAAACTCCCTCTGAATCTGATATCAACCTTCTGACCTCCTCGTCCAAGGTTGCCTGTAATGGATTGTCAGACTCCCTCTGAATTTGATATCAACCTTCTAACCTCCTCATCCAAGGTTACCTGTGATGGATTGTCAAACTCCCTCTGAATGTTAATTCTTCCCCTTCGAAGAAACTGATCTAGATATGTGCCACCAACTTAGTCTCATGGCAGCAAGCTATGTCTTCATTCTTCAGCCTGCATGACTTTCACACAAGATGCATCAAGCTCTTCTCTTGAATGCTCCTCGATCCAACAAGTATCCATCTATCTAGGAACATCACGACCTAGATGTCTGCATAAAGGCCTTCCATCTTACACATATGGAACTTCATCCCATGAATCATAGTTCTCTGACTGCTATAGATTCCTGATCAGTAGAGAACCCATCTTGACATGGTCTACTCCCTCTAAACCAATATGACCAAGATCCTTGGAAGTCAACTGAACCAGATCCTCTAGCTGCTCCCTCTATCATGGAAGCATACATGGTCCCAATCATGGAAGATATCTTTCTCATCATTTGAGATTAGAACAGAAATCCCTTCGCAGTCTACTCTCTCTCACTGGGAGAGCCCTCGTCTCAAGTTTGCTTTGTAATCCCTGATGTGACCATCACCTGCATAAACGCCTCGACAACATTCCTAATGCACCATTCTTCTTTTCTATTCTGGAGAAAATGCTCATCAACATCCTTTCTGATGTAATTTGCTTCTTTCTTCCAGTTTTCTCAGAAGGCTCTTTAATAGGGTAGTTGATGAGAGCTTCCTTCAATTTCCATCTCTGGTATCACTCTGTTTCGCCTAGAATGTTGTGCAGTGTTGCTGATGCTATATGATAAGACTGAGTCTGTCTTTAATTTCGCACTGCTTAGCCCCAGAGACGCCACAAAGCTTTTCCATTGAGATCCAAATCGCCATTATTATCCCTATAGCGAAATTCATGGTAGAGTTATCTTTGTGATCAATCTCCATCAGCAATCTTCCACTGCACTCATTGGTGCCATTCTTGACAATGCGATCTGGAGATATCATCGCAACATTCGAGGTTCCAAGCTACAATAGTCATTGATACATTAGACATTGGCATTTCATCGGTACAATTGAGATTTGATACTTGCAATATCGATGACTTCGTCAATAGGCATATGTGTACATCCTCAGTGAGACCGGTTTGTGCATCGTATTACGCCATATTGCAACTTTCTCACATATATCCACATCACATACTTACATGACACATATACAACTACACAACTCGCCACTGTCACTTCTACGTATCGTAGGATGCAGAGGCTCAGATTTTGGTTGAAGATATTGTCGCATGTTTTCCTTTTCTAATATTTGTTATCTTCCTTGTAATCGTTGTGATTAATATAAGCTTTGACTCTTTCACATCAAAGTGCAGTACATCTTCCTTGTTTATATCTGTTTCATCCACTCCCATCTTCCAATCATTGATGAGGAGCTTGCAAAGCTTGACATTGCCGCGAAGAGCGGCGAAATGAAGAGGAGTCCTGCACAGGATGTTTCTCACTATGATCTTGATCTACTGCGTATTGCAATAGCTTTCTACTATTATCGAGTCTCTCTTTCAGAGTTTCTTTCAGAACGTCTATATCTGCTTGAGAAATCTTTTTGGGACTTTTCTTCCTGGGGCTTTGCTTTATGGGGGTGTTGGGGGAGATTTATGTATCACCCTCCTTGCTGACGATTCTAGATAGCACAAAGCATATAGCTTCTGTGATTTCATCTTCACAGACTAACATCAGTGCCACATTTCCTCTGTTATGAAACAAGTTAACTTTCGAGTACATATCTGGAGCGAATGAGCCATTTTTTGGTTGTTGTTGGTATATTTGTCTGCAGTGATTGGCTCTATAATATGTATTTCTATTTCCTGTTACTCCAGTGTTCGTGTTTCGCTGCTCAGCACTACCTGTATATCTGTCTTTAAATATCTTGCGAAATAAAGCAATCCGTGCATTCTCGAAGGGGTTAGGAAGCTCAAAGGAGCGAGTAATGGTGACTCCGTTGTTTAACACCTTCGACATTCTCAATGAAGATAATATGGCGACATCATCTTAATCTATACATCATTATCGTTGCGACTCCATACCTCTCACAGTGATATCTCGATCAAGCTCCACATTGACAAAGCAAAAAGCAATTCCAAACCATCCATTGAGTGGCGAATTTCACATTGTCATTGCATTGATCCTCAACGACATCATCATATTTGCAAACATCTTTCTGAGCATACTCTGGGATACTTGGAGATACAATGATATTGACATCAGCAGCAATGAATCTATGATCGACCATCCATCCTTGTGACATCAGTTGTATCCTATACATGATATCACATATCGATATTGCTTCACTGTGGGAAGGCAAGAACCTAGTTTGGACTCCATATTGTGACATAAAGATTCATCGATATTACTCCATTTATATCCAATTGCTGATAATGACCCCTGTCCAATTAATTGCAAGCTCTCTATAGTGATAAATTATATTTTAAACATTAACCAATATTTTCAATAGGTGAAGGGAGTTGCATGCTACCTTTTTAACATTTTTCAAGTAGGATATTAATTACAAACAAATAAGGTCTCTGTACATTGAAAAAGTAATAAGCATTTGAGGACTTGGAAAATGAGAATGTTATTGGTGCAGCTTATCCCATTGCCATTGGCACTGTTTGTGAATCAACTAATGCCTTCGATAATGAAGAAGAAGATGAAGATTTAGATAATCAATTAGATGATTGGAACTTAGTATAGAGTTCCAATTGTTGAAAGTCAAAACAATGATACTTGAACTCATTATTATTTTGATGTTGATATGATAAGACGATTACAAGTTTATGGTGTTTTTGTTGTTTTTATGATACTATGTGACATTGTAATCTTAATTCATGCTTCTAGGCTACATAAATATGTATATATAATTTTTACATGTTTTTGTACTAATGAACCCAAACCCCATTTCGAAATTTTGTCGTACCAATGAACCGGTTCTTCAAACTTGAACCAACAACTTAGCTATAATGATAATATTATAGTAAATATATATAGTAGTTTACTACATATATTTATCATATATTATTGATACTAGTATAATTATTATAGTATACTATAATATATATATTAATTATACTTATTTATAATATTTATTTAATATAATAGTTAAATTTTATATATATATATATATACTACAGGGTGTCCCCGCGATCCAACCCTGCATCTCTTACCTTAGGTACCTAGGGCGAGCTGAGGCGAGACTAATCCCCCATAGGTGGAATCCACAACCCACAAGCAGTTCCACCTCTTAAACCCGGGAGCAGGGGTCGAACCCAAGACTTATGGGGAGCAAACCCACAACCCAAGGCAATTCCGCTACCTATGCAGGCTAATATAATATATATTATTAAATAAGTCATATAATATTAATTATTACCTTAAATAATAAACAATGAAATATAAATATTTCAACATTTATAAAGTTTAAAATTTAAAACATATTAAATTTGTTTACATTTTAACATATTAAAATTTAAAACAATATACAAATATGCAATCTCTAAAGCTAAATTTTCAACTATATTGATCCTCATTTTATCGTTCATCCTCAACGGAAACAAATATTGAAGAAAAACTGAACTGCGAACAAAAAGGGAAAAATAAATCAAACAGAGTGGAAGTCAAAACAGATTTGGATTGTCTGTTGCTGTTGAAGTTGAGTCGAGCCTTGAGTAGGGTTTTATAAAGCCCAAAATAGAAATGAACGGAAACAACAAAGCCACACACACTTGCAAATGCGTTGGAGCGAGTTTTTGGCAAGTTTCCAGGCAAGTTGCAGGCGATTCTATAGCAAAAATGTTGCGCAAGTAAACACGCTCACGCTGTAAAAAATCTTGTCAGTACTCACACACTTGGTGAGTACTCATTGAGTGTGTAAACCATGATGGAAACAAAGTAGATGCTACACTCGAAGAAATAATATCGACTTTGATTGATAAAGGAGCTAAGAAAATTGACTCAACTATAGAGGAAACTGCAATGTATGGGAAAAATAGGCCTAACCATTCCTCCAAATCAAGTTCTTCTACATCAAAGGAAAATTGTTTCTTCAAGGATAGAATTTTGTGCTACTATTGCAAGAAGGGACAAATTGTTATGAATTGCACTCAATGTGCCAAGGATCTCCTTGATGGAAAGTTAATACAAATAAGGAATTGGCTGCGGATGATGATGAAGAATGCCTTTTTGAGGTGCCTACTAAAGACCCTCCACACGAAAATAGTGAGGAGGAATATATTTTCTAAATCAAATAAAAAAAAATTATTTGTGATTGGATGCTTTGGTCGGATGTCCCCATTCACAAGAATATGTAAGTGATTAGATGTGTTTGCCCCCAATCACTATTGTTGGTTGTTTGTGAATGGTTGTGTTTGTCCCTATTCACAAGATGATGTAAATGATTGGATGAGTTTGTCCCCAATCACAAAAGTTGGTGGTTATGATTGGATGTGTGTCCCCCCAATCATAATTGTCGTGAGCAGATGTATGTGTCGCTATTCATAACCATGGTCTTGGAAGATGTGTTTGTCCCTATTTTAAGTTGTAAGACCTTCGATAGATGTGTTAGTCCCTATCCTTGGTTCCATGGGTAGATGTGTTCGTCCCTATCCTTGGATGAAAGTGTAGTAAGCGCAGTAAGGCCAGTCCCACTATTGCTTGTCACAAGTAGATGTGTGTCCCTACTCATACCTATGATAAACAATTGGATGTGGCAAGTATTGCTGGTTCACTATCCCCATTTGGAGAATGATGCAATATGGGGGGGTGTTAGGAATATTGCATTATAGGATGCATAAAATAATTAGGTTTATAGCTTGTTAAATAAGTTAGTATATTAGTATTACGAATGTGTTTGCATTGAATTGTTAATACAACTCAATATAGTTAGGAAAGTTGTTAGTGGGAGTTTCATAATATATAGGGGCGTTAGGAATATTGCATTATAGGATGCACGAAATAATTAGGTTTCTAGCTTGTTAAATAAGTTAGTATATTAGTGTTACGAATGTGTTTGTATTGAATTGTTAATACCAAGGTTGCAAAACTCGACTCGACAAAAACTTGCCAAGGCCTGAAAAAAATCGAGAAAAACTCGGCCAGTTTTTGAAAAAACTTGGGAACTTAAAAAACAGCTTAATTTTAATTAGAAATACATTTTTTTTGCAAAATTCAATGAGAAGATGCATCCAATGAGTTAATTAATGAGAATACAAAAGAAACAAGTTGAGTTTAGATATATATAAATGCAAAGTGGGTAAAAAATCGCATTCTCATACGGAATGTTGATGGCTAGAAGCCTAGAAGAAAAATAGTACTAAATAGTTTTTGTAAAACTAGAAGTAAATACATCATTACAACTAAATCTTCCTCTTCCCAGCTCTACTAGCAAATGTGGGATAGGAACTAGAGGGTCTAGTCCTAGTAGTAGAAGTAGAAGCCTGCACTGGGCGTGACTGTGCCTCCTCGCTCGGTATCTCTGATGATGTGTGTGGCTCGCTCTCCATCCTAGATGTAGCTCCTCGCACTGGCAATGACTCCTCATCTGACTCCTCAATGTCATCCAATGTGAAACCAAATCCACCCTCCTCCATAGCCTGCCTCTCCAAATCTGTGATGTCATCCTCTGTAAACAATGGAGGTTGCTCCTGTGCCGTCCAATCACTGTAAGGATCTATATCGTCCAAATCAATTGGACCAACTAGTGCTTCTTGTGCCTTTCTTATGCGCAACTTAAGATTATATTGCACATAGACAAGGTCATTGAGGCGTTTTTGGGACAACTTGCTTCTCTTCTTTGTGTGGATGGACTCAAATAAGCTCCAATTGCGCTCACAATGGGATGAGCTACAAGGCTGGCATAAGATTCTGAGAGAAATTTTCTTTAGATGTGGGGTATTTCCACCCCAACTTTGCCACCAATCATCTGCAAAATAAAATATTGAGAAGTTAGAAAGCAAAGAGAAAAGCGAAAACATAATTTATCAAATGGCAAAATTGCAAATGTTTTACCTGGGG
>MU224600.1:4041649-4076475 GCA_018584345.1 Thuja plicata
CAAATGGCAAAATTGCAAATGTTTTACCTGGGGTTTGAGTGCCTCTTGCTCTCTTTGCCAGTACTGAAGAGAATAAATTACCCCTTGATTCCACATACATTTGTTGTTCGGTCACAACAAGGTCTCTCTCCAGAACATTGGGTATCATCCTCTGAATGCATAGAGAGAGACCCTCCATGACCTCTCCATTAGGATCTGAAAAAGAATCATTGTACCTGAAAGTTGAAACAAATACAAAGTAAAATCAAGTCTTAGTACACAACCTACAAAAACAAAGTGAAATCAAGTCTTAGTAAAATCTGAATAAGAATCATCGTACTTGAAACGGGGGTTGAGGAAGTACCCTGCTGCATGAATGAGTTGGTGGAGCTAATTGTTCCACCTCTTATCAATAATTTTCCAAATGGTATCATATTTGAGTCTATCCCCCTTGTAGTAATTTTTTATAGACTCTTTGGCCCTATCCATGGCCTCATAAAGATACCCTGTTGGGGTTTGATCCCCATCAACCAAGCGCGGAACTCTGACCAGGGGCTCAAACACCTACAATTGAAATTTGAAAAATACAAATTAGTTTACAAAAAGATTAATTAATGAAGTTACTAACTTAGTAAGTTACAAATTAATAATGAGACTTCAATCAAGAATAATTAAAAATTTAAGTTTTGAAGTTACCTTCACAATCTCAGAAGCCTTTTGCAAAATATTGTGGTCAAAGACTATGCGCGTGACAGCCTCTCTTTCAACCTTCTTTGAATAATTTGAGTCAAGCCATCATTGACTCACAAACATTTGTTTCAAAGAAGCCAGTGTACCAAGAATGCTTTGCAACGTCAATAAAATTGTTGCAAACCTTGTGACAGCGGGTCTGACCAAATCTCTCCCATTAGTGTGCTCTCTCATCAAACTCAGAACCCAAGGGTGATTGTAGATATACTTTGTGATCTGTCTTCCATCTTCCACAATTCGAGTAATCCAATCAAGTTTTCCTATGTCCTCCAAAAGAAGGTCAAGGACATGTGTTGCACAAGATGTCCCAAAAAGAGTGGGGTGCCTCTCTTGGAGGATTTTTTTACCTGGCATATTAGTAAAAATAATCAATAATTAGTTTCCATATTTCACCTCAAAACTAAATTAAATATCACTTATTAATATTTAATTATAAGCAACATAAAATTACTTGCTGCCGCATTATCTGTGATGATTTGCACCACATTCTCTATTCCCACCTCCATGACAACATTCTCCAACATTAATGCCAATGTTTGTACATTTTTTATCTTGTTGGAGGCATCAACCGATTTCAAAACACCACATTGTCCTTGCAAGCAACCAAAAAATTAATAATGGTTCGGTTTTTTCCATCTGTCCACCCATCAAAAAGAATGGTGCACCAAAAATTACTCCACTCTTTTTTTTGGTCTTACACCATTTCTCTTGCCCTATCAACAACATTTACGAGCAATCTACAAAATCAAAGTGAAATAAAGCCTTAGTACACAATTTTGATTTTCATTTAATAAACAAGAACAAACAATTAAAATTTAAAAATGAAATCAAGTGGATTTCGATTATTTACTAACCTCACTCAAATCTTGCGAGAAGGGGCCTTGTACCCTTTTCCTGAAACTGTCATTGCGGTCACCACATTTAGCCAATAGGGACTCTCAACCACACGCAATGGGATGTTGTTGAAATACCAAAAATCAGCAACAACAATATCTCTTTTCTCATGTGCCTCCTTGTTCCATCCAGTGGCCTCTAATGATGGTTGTGCTCCAAGTGTGTTCCTGTGCACAAAATAATTGTCTATCCCTGATGCTGATGGTGGTGAAGATGCAGGCACTCTACTAGAGGAAACAGAAGCAATAAAAGAAGAGGCACTCTGTTTGCGAATGCGTGGGGCACGAAAAGAGCCTACTATGCTCTCAAGTGCTGCTTCTTCTTCAATGTCAATAGCAGCACCTTGAGTTTCAGCTATGACTGCCCTCACAACTAATCTTTCCCTCTCCCTATGCAATTTTTTCTCTTCCCCGGCTGCAAGTATGGAATTAACAAATCTTTTTATCTTTTATGTATTTTTGTCACATGGATTTGCATCATGCTTCCTAATGCCCGCAAGGTGGTATTTGAGGCAGTTTATGCCTCCATAAATTACTCTCACATCCTATGCAAATCACCTTCCCAGGTTCATTTGGTGCTTCATAGGCATACCTCCATGTCTTATCTCTAGCATTTTTAGGGCTGGGTGCCTATATATCCAGAAGGGCATGGTGTTAGTGGCCACACTTCCTGTGAATTTGCCATGTTGATTTGATGGTTAAATGCTGCCCTACACATAGAAATTAAAAACACAAAATAAATATTTTAGTTAAACAATTAAACAAAGTTAGAAATTATCTAAATTAGTTTCAACTTTCAAATTTTCAATATTTTTAGACATCATTCAAAGTTTAAAAAAAGCTAAACAAACTGCTAGGGTTTGATATTTTGAAACAAGCTAGAATCTAGATATTCTTAAAAAAAAAATAGTGATAGATTCAACAAAACTTGTCAAAATTAGTGTTGAATATTCTTCTAATGATTTAAAATCATTTCTAACTACTTGGGAATGATTTTGTAATCATTTAGAAGCAACGAAAAAAGAATAGAATGTTTTTAAAAAAGATAAAAACAAACTCAGCAAACCTACCTGGGAATGTGATTTTTCTTGAAAAACCGGTTGAAATCCACCTTAAATCCACTCAAATCCGCATCCAATACTTTGCAATCACCTAGCAAGGGCTTGGAAGCCCAACAAAGTCCCTCACTCCCAAATCCAACTGCTGCAAATAAGAAAATGAGCAGCAAACTGCCGTTTTTTGCCTTTTACGCTGGGAATGAAAACACAGGTGACAAACTTGGGCGAGTTTTCTCTGCGCGTTTTTCTCTGAAAAATTCGCAGAGCCAGGAAACTTGGCGAGTACTCGCCTCTCAGCGAGTACTCGGTGAGTCTTGCAACTATAGTTAATGCAACTCAATATATTTAGGAAAGTTGTTAGTGGGAGTTTCCTAAAATATAGGATATGATAATCCTATAAATATCTAATGTATTTGATTGAAAAAGATGCAGAAGCACTGTATTTTCTTGTGTTCTATTGTTTTGCTGCTTCTATTATTTTGCCCAAAATCATTGACACTCAGTTAGCCATTCTGAATCAGCATATTTATTATTACATGCACTTGATAGAAAACCTGTGAGACATCTTATAGTTCATACACTAACCTTTCTCTCTATTTTGCCTACTGACTATTTTGATCTTTTTTCCCCTTTGCCAATGTTGCCCCACACTAGCTTTTTGTGTATCCTTAAGCAACCCTACTTGAGGAACAGTATTTCCTCTTCAGCACATTGAACGTGCATGTGAAACCTCAATAGATCATCCATCCCTCCACATGTTGTACATCTCCTTGTGCACCATTTGCCCATGTATCCTCATGTACTGCTTATCTAGCTCCCTGGGTATGCATTCTCATTGTTCTCACAGCCAGCTCCTCTAGATACCAGCCCTCTGCCATTAGCTCCACATCTTGAGTTTGTTCTTTGCTTCAATTGCTTTGTGTTGCATGATTCCAAAATGTTTTGTTCACTCTCTCTTAGGAATTTAGGATAACTCTAAAGCATCCTATGATTTACCTTTTGTACATCAAACCTCTAGGGTAGCACATCTTAGTTCCTTCCCACAGAGCACACTTCCTTGTGCAAAATTGACAACCGTATGACGCCGCTTCATTCACCTTATTTGATCCTTCTCTTTCCTTTTTATTTCAACTTGGCCTTGTCAACCTTGCACTTCTGCACTGCCTCCAACGTCTACTCTTTAGACTCAGCCCTCCTTTTACCCTAGGTGCCAGTTTAAAATTTGCTTCTTGAACATTTTTTGGCACTGCATACCCCATCCCTCTTGACTGCACGAAGCATTTGCTTTTGAGCTTAGCCTTGGGCAAAGTAGAACAAGAATTCACATCCTCTTCTGGTTTGGTGCATCAAAATTGTTGGATTCTCCACTGGTGCATTGCACAGGCAGCCATGCCCCTACAAATCTCCACCCTTGAATTGACCAAAAATGTGTACCCTATCACAGATTTGTTGTCTAATGTGCACCAATTAAAGTCATGCCCATAGAATGAAAATTATCAGATCGGAAGGACAGATTTGTGTTCCCTCCCCAGGCTCCTCTGAGTTGCCCAAAGACAACCCGTACTCGCTTAAAGTGGCTCAAAAATGCAAGGTTGGAGCAGCTTTGACCTTTCATGCTAGTAGAGCAGTTGGAGCCCTTCTCAAGCATGGCATTCTTTCTACGGCTACCTTTGTCCACCTCCACTACCCCACTACACTATCATTCATACACCACCCTTATTCCCATAGTAGAATCACACCCATTTCCTGAAATAACATGCACGATGGAAAAAAGGGGCTCAAATTTTGTGATGCTTTATTATTGTTTAATCCTAAATGCATTCTACTCAGCAGCCAACTTGATATACTACATGCATGGGTGGCACTCACTTTGTCCTTTGCTTTATGCAGAATGATTACAAGCCTTGCTATCAAGACAATTAATCCTTAAACAGTTATTCTGATTAACAATTTCTGTTTCCCGAGGGCCAGACCTGCTATTTTTAGGGCGGGTTCCTCAGATGTTTACCAATGAGTGCATTGGATTTTCATTGTGTCTTTTGTGGCCCAGCTTGCATGATAATATTTTACCATGCACCTGCTTCTCCAAATGTCTCAGAATGGTATTTGCCACCTATCATTCTGTCACTTGATCTGGCACCCACTTGCTTTCCTGGCTCTTCAAGTAGTTCAGTGTCTGCCACTTCTCTCGCGACTCTGTATTTTTACTTGTTGTCCAACACAGTGTCTTCTGCTTCTTTTGGAGCTCAACAGTCTCCTTGTGTGACTTGCTCGAACTGCATGGATCTGCAAACTCACACGAAACCTCTGCCATGGAATACTTGTGTTAGTCATGATCTTCTGAACCTGTCCTTTTTCTTATGTTTAATTCCCACACTAACTGATTTTCTTTCCCTTGTGCCGATACCACCCCTCCTTCCTGTTATTATTATTTTTTACTTCAATGTTTTACTATTTTACCCAGCGAATCCAACAATTCTTGGGCAGATTTGTTCCGAGACCCAACAATGACTCGGGTAACGGCCTTGAAAAACACAAGCTGCTGTTTTTCTGTTCCTGTTTCTTAATGCTTCTGACAGCTCCCTACAGCACAGATTCCAAACGCCCAATAAACTTCTACTCCAATTATCACATTGCAGAGGCACCTTGTGATGGATATGACTGTTGGGGTACCCTTCTGCTGCCTGAATCCATTCCTCTACTAGATGGCAGTAACTGTTACCACACTTGTGGTTTTCACCAGATTCCTTTTCCAGATCTCAGTACTCATATTCTCTTCATAGTCCTGCCATCTTTGTTAATCAACATGAACCTCCAGTATTTCTGAGAAGAATTGATGAAGAGCTGTATATCTTTCCAACCGACTAACCCTGATTTCAACCCCACAAATTCCTCTTAGGTATCTATTGATCATAGTTTTATAATTTTAGTTGTAGAATGAATTCATAGGCAGTTAAATATGGACTTGTATTTCGAAAACTTTAGTTAGACAATCTAATGGCATGTTAATTTAAAAAACCATATGTAAAAAATGACAATGATTACTTAATATATATCATATAATGTTTGCAGGATGTTCTAGGAAGATCAGTAAATGGTACGACATATGCTGGTATCCGAGCCAGAACAACAGGAGCTCCACAAAACCACTGGTTGTCCACTTACCCGTATTGCATTACTTTATCATAGAGCTTGGGAATAGCTGCTACATTATATATTTTATATCAAAGAAACTTGCATTGCTTTTTTAGTTAAATGGATGATACTTTTTTCCCAAAATTTGTAAAAGAAGTCATCTATTGATTGTCCTTCAATTTCAAACATTTCATTAGTAGTAACAGACGGAATATCTCAGGTTTGGTCCGGCTGGAGATCCAAGAGGAGCAGGTATCGGTACTCCAGAAGCAATCAAATTAGTCTGGTCCTGCCATCGAGAGATCATATATGATATTGGTCCTTTGCCCAATGGTTGGACCCTTCCAGCTTGCACGTGATTAACTTTTTCCCAAGGCAGATAAATCTGTAGGTCGCAATTTTATTTTGCGTCTGAGATGAGATAAAAATAATGTGGTTACCAGTTACTCATGCAACTGCCATATCGTTTTTCAGATATGTCTTTATATGCATGGCAAAGTTCAAAGCTGATTTGGTGTTCTAGGAACACCCAGAGAATCAAAGATGTAATCCCTGAGGCCAATATTATCTTAAAAAAATATATTGAGCAATAACTTATGTAATCCACGAGGCCAATATTATCTAAATTATATATTGAGTAATAATTTATAAATTATTAAATAGCTCTTTATCATTTCCAATGGTGCGTGATTTCTCTCACCCTTTTCGCTTGGTTTTCTGACGGTTGCTTGCAATCCAAATTCAATGCAGCCGTCTAAAGTCGATTCATTAGTAGTTAGCCCAGACAAAAAAATTGCAGATTTAGAATATTAGTGCAATTTTGCATGGATAACATTTTAAAGTGGTGCCAACCCATATTGCATATTGACACCAGAAGACAGTTTGGGATCGAATTTTTAATTTCTAAAGCGCCTAGCTGTACATGAACTCCTCTCTTCACGATTGACTGAAGCTTACAAGTCGCCGCATTTCAGTATCTCCGTGCAGGTTAGTCTTTAGCAGATTTTGAGCGTGAACAGTAAACATTATAATAGTGTCAAATCGGCTAAAAATTCAGAAGAATTAAAGAGTCACTGTATGATAGAATTAGGTGTTTGAACTATACAATACTAATCAGTGCCTAATGAACATTTGAAGCTATTATGTCTGTGCAATAGAACGCCAACAAATATGGATGTGTGACATTTTTATTTTTTATTTTTTCTTAGTATTGAAGAACATTTAAACTCAGCATCATTTAGTGTCTACAACATTAAATCAAGTGTCTTTTGGAGAAATGACAATACCTTCAAAATTAAAATTATTATGTTTTAAAAATTACTCCAATGAATTAAAATTATTTTAAAAGAATTTTATTATAGATTAAGCATTAGATTTTTTAGCATCTCTCAAAGCCTTTTAAAGTAAATTAAAAGTTGCTATTGCAATATTTTTGTGAAGTGTTTAGTAAAATTGAGAGTGGAAATGAATGTAAAATCTCATTTTTGATCCTATAAAAAAAACATTGCACAATATAATACATAAGAGTTCTAATATATGATGGATGTCCTTGGAAATCATAAGCGCAATACACTATCAAATAAGAAAAGAATGAATGATACGACATCTTATCTTGTGGGTATTAATAAGGTAAATCTCTCTATGTATAGACCTATTATTATTGAGCAAGAAGAGTCTTCTAAACCCTAAATCACCAACTTTAAGTGAATGTGTATGGCTAAACATTTCTGACTTACCAGGTTTGTTGAGATTGCTTTTAGAACCCTTAATGCCCATATTTGTCCCCTCATCATTCCACCCTTTCCTCTTCTCCTTTCCTAACCTTGCTCCCCTTATTCCACCTCAAACCACCATAATGCCCCTTTAGAAGAGAAAATATGGATTGTGGCTTTTTTCACGAAACCTTCTCTTCAAATATGTCATATATGGGGAGCCCCAAAGTGAAAAATGTTACAAGAAAAAGGTAGTATTATATCAAAGATGCACTTTGCCTTCCTCGCCTACCCCTTAATGACAATTTTTTCAATAGAGTTGAATGTTGAAATCAAATATGATACAAAAATTTGTCAATACTAAATGTACAAAACTACAAGATATATATTAATAACTCCAACATTAGTATACATCCTCACAATTCTTGAACCATCCATTTAAACTAGTATTGAAAAGTAAATGATAGAAATAATGATGAAACTAACCACAACTTAGCCACCTTGTAATAACCCTAGTGGATATTATGAGGTAATATCATTTAGGGTTTTATATTTTTAATTAAAATCTACAAATTCAAAAAATAATTTTACACCCTAATATGTATCCCTAACAATTTACTTTCAATTTATAAATGTTGTCCTTGCTTATGATGAGATCTTGATAAATCACAACTTCACAAATCATGGGTACTAATTTAAAAGATAGAACAAGCTTTATATATCTCTCAACCTCAATAATAGAGTTTGAGCATTAATTTGATGGTTCATTACAAGAAACAAACAAAAATAGGTGTTGCATTGTAGGTATAATAGTTGCAACAATAATGAAAAGTCTTTGAATTTACCTTATGATGCATTTACAACAACTTGTCAACGTGTTCAATGCAATACAAATAAAATATGTAACAATGGAACTCCCCTTTGGCCACCAAATAAACTTGTCTTGTTGGTCTTACGGTTTTGTCCTTGGCTTGTAGACCAAAGGGTTTTTTGTCCTTTGGTTTGTTACATGTCTAAGGGTTTCATCCTTGGATCTAGCACTTGAAACAACATGAGCTATAAGCAATAGAAACTAGGGCTTTGATGATAGATTCATTGAACTCATTGAGAATGCTTAAGCTTTAACAAAACTCTAGATCTGTAGTCAAAAGTACTATTGCGTAAAAACAATGGATGTGACATAATGGATAGGGGGTCACAAGGTTGCATTCACCATAATAAATGAGACATCATTATATTTCATACTCACATTGCAACTACCATAAATTCACTAAATTGAATATTAATAATGTTTCCTTGGTGAGAAATCTCACTACATGAATGACACTCCAAGGTCATGCAGAGGGGTAGGTGAGATGAAC
This sequence comes from Thuja plicata, assembly GCA_018584345.1. Taxonomy (NCBI): domain Eukaryota; kingdom Viridiplantae; phylum Streptophyta; class Pinopsida; order Cupressales; family Cupressaceae; genus Thuja; species Thuja plicata. Next base: position 4,050,538 of record MU224600.1, read on the forward strand.
TAAGCAAACAGGTGAGAAACTATGGCTCGCATGATAGGTGTCACTAGTAAGGGATTTAAGGGACCAGTAAGAGGCATGCTAATAGGAAGAAATCTAAAATTGTAACATAAATAGTCGGACATAGGAGCTTAGACAAAACACTCAACACTTAGGAAGATGGGGACAAAAAGGGAAAATCGACCAATTTTGACTTAACAAAAGAGAAAGGAGTGAGTCTTTGGCCATATCCTTTGAAGTCAAATTGACCATGATTAAATTATGGCATTAAGAATAACACATCTCAAAATATCTTAACTACGCATCACACTTAACCTAGTTAATTGAGATTTTGAAGAGTACATGATTATATTGAGTAGGGGTGGATTAGTGTAATAACAAACTTTTAGATTTCAAAATTTAATCAATCGCAAATGCAAGACCTGGCAAGTAGAAACACAAAACATGATTTACATGGAAACCCTTGTGGAAGAAAATTGTAGCAAAATATCACATTTATATTATAAACTTCTTACAATGTTCGAAGGCACAAATCCATAGGAGACACCAATCCATTTCAGATGATTCGTAGACACCAATCCCCATGATTAAGAACCAACTCAACAAGAGACTCTCATCCCTTTGAAGACAAGACACCAAGCTTCAAAACAATAATGTGGTAAGTGTTTGATCTTCTTAAATCAAATCTAATCCACACCCACAAATATGCTCAAAAACTTCTAGGAATATGCTCATAACTTCAATACTTTTTCTCATAGATCTGCAATATTATACTTTAGAATATGCTCATATTCTCTGACATTTATGGTTATAAGGTCGGCAATGATTTGCCAATAATATGCTTATAGGATTGTAATAGTCTTCAATAAGATTTGATCATATACGTTCCTTAGATATGCTCTAAGATCTGCTAAACAATTACTTGAATGGAATGGTATTTAGTGAATCGTTTGATCAAAAGACTTCCAAATGATTTCTTATTTGTAGCACTTCATGCAAGAGATACACCTCTATAAAGTAGGTGGGCCAAGGCAACCTTTTATTTTAATTTCCTTCACAAGGCAGTGCACTCATCTCCATGAGGTCAACCCAATTAAAAGGTTTTGATTTAATTTTATTATGTTTTACAAAGTGCCCAGACCAAGTGGGAGAGTCGACCACTCTAAGAAGATTATTTTGCAAGAACTAAATCACTTAGGCGTCAAAGGCTAAGGGTCAACCAACATTTGTAGTTTATTTTATTTTAATTCATTCCAAACATGGGTTGGCCCATGTTTAATTCCATCACTTTTGTTTGCTTAAGATTGGCAATGACCAAGCCTCCTTGAACATTAACTGTCATCAATGACAAAAAAATTGTCCAAGAGTACCCCCTTTGTCATTGAGGGCAACCTTGCAATTGGACCATACATCTCCTTTTGATTGAAATGTTCCCCCTACTCTACTCCTCCCTCTTTGACATCAATGGTAGATATATTTCAGGGTCAAAAGATAAGACAATGGATAGCTCACACTAGAAACATGTTTCCCTTAAAGAACTTAGTGAATTTATGACAGTGATATCGCTTTCAATTTATACCTTAGGTACTGAAAAGTCTCCTTTTTTGTGAAGATGTCCACAATTTCGTCCCTTGTGGCAATATACTCTAACTTCACTTGTTGATCAACCACTTGCTCTCTTAAAAATGATATTTTATTGGAAATGCTTTGTCCTAAGTATATAACTAGATTCTTTGAAATATTTATTACACTTGTATTGTCACATAATGTGCAGTAGGTTCTTACAACAATGTATCTTGCTTCCGTTGTAGATAAAGAAGTCAAAGCATGTTTCTTACTCAACCAAGATACAAGACTATTACAAGGAAGAATGTTCATCCATTACTAATATTTTTGTCAACACTACGAGCCCAATCTGCATCTGTAAATGTTGTAAAGGTGAAACCTTCATATGTTGGACACCACAATCCAAAATTCATAGTGCCTATTAGATATTTAAAAATTCTTTTGACTACATGCAAATGAGTTTCCTTTGGTGTTGCCTAAAAGCATACCACATAATAAACTTTTGATCGTGGACTTGTATAGAGTTTGATTATCTTTAGGAGATTCATCATCCTTAATTTGCATCATGTAACCATGGGAATGCTTATTAGATTGTAGTCTCCCATCCTAAATTTCTTTAATATCTCTTTAATATGCTTGGTTTGTGAAATATATATTCCCTTATTTAATTGATAAATTTGTAACCTAAGGAAGAAAGACAACTAACTATTGACATTTCAAACTTCTATTTTGTATTAGTGGCAAATTCTTGGCATGTCTTGTTCACTATTACGCCCAAAAATGATATCATCACATAGACCACAACAATCAGCAAATCATTTGAGTTCAAGCTCAAAAATCCCCTGTTTGGTGTCTGGAATTTGAGATGGGAGGAAAAAGGAAGAGGATGGAGCCTGCCTCTTGTGAAAACTGGAAGAGTAAGGAGAAAGTTGGGAATCTGCTCAAAAAGGGAGGCTTGGCCGGGTACATGGAAAAGCTTCACGGAAGGGATATTATTGTCACTAATTTCAAACTGGAGAAATGGGAAGATTTCTCTGGGAGGAACTAATATCAAAATCATTGAGGAGATCATTGCGGAGGTCACTGGCCTCCCCAGAAGTGGCAAAAACTACAGAGACAGACGCCTCAATGATGTTGCGATCAAGAAACTTCTGAAGGAGGATGTTGTGAAGGTCAAGCTGGTTAAAAGCAAGAAGAAGACCTACTATTCCCCTAAAGTCATCAAAAAGGTTTGGCGTAGAGTGTTCTTTACTATTATGCAGTATATTTCTTTAGATGGCAGATTCTCTAGGGTTTATGGGTATCATTTCGTGATCCTTAATCACTTTTTTTATGGTGATAATATCTCCTTCCCATATTACCTTATGAACTTCTTGAATGTTAGCATCAAAGATGCGTAGGACAACCCACAGGGGGGTCTTATGCTCCTCATCTATGAAAAATTCTTTCCTAATATTCATGTCTCCCGAAATTTGAAGTTTGTTGACTCTGGTGAAGATGACTATAAGGAAGAAGGGGAGGATTCTGATATGGATGTGGACTATGATTCTGAGTTGGTTCAAGATACTACTAGGAGCCATGATAAAAAGGGAAAAGGCTCGGGTAAGGGCACTACTTCTTCCTCTAAGAATGTTGCGGGTAGCAAGAGAAGATCTTTTATTCTTGCGGACTCCTCCTCTGAAGATGGTGATGATATGGTCGATGATTGGGAGGACACTAAGGTGAAGCTGGCAGAGGATCGCAATAAGGGTAAGAAACAACATGGTGCCTAAAATACCCTTTTGGATTCCCCTCCTGGGTCTCTTAAAGGTACCCAGAATTCTGCCCCTGGCTCGTCACCTAAGGACATCTCCTTGGACAAAGGTGAGCACGAGAACTCTGATTTTGGGAATATTAGCCTTTCAAAGAAAGACAAATGTGGTTTGGGGCAAGCCAATGAAGCTCATAATTAGATTTTTATAGAGATCACTAGTTTGAAAGATAACAACGCTAGGATGGCAGCTAGAATCAAAATTTTGGAAACTATGGGGCTGGGCGAAAAACCCTTCCCAAATTTCCTGAAAGATCTTACTGAAGCCATGAACAAAGCTGATGGGATTGTGGAAGCCTTTGACTCCAAATTTGCCTCGGTTAATGACAAACTCTCTGACTGTGATATGGATATGGTTTTTATGGATGCGAGAATGGTGGCTATGGATCATAAAATCTCAGTCATTGAGGTCACTCTCAAGTTAATTGGTGAGCAAAATTGTAAAATTCTTCGGGCTTCTGCTGATCATGCCAACTTCCTCATCAACTGCTAGGAAAAGAGTACTGACCAGGACAGTATGTCGGGTCAAATTAGGGTTGATGCTCCTAGCACTAACCCTAGAGGCACTGGTAAAGATATTGACAACCTGAAGGCCTCGACCACCAACATGGATCTTTTGGATTCTGAAGTGGCTGACCTTCTCAATAGCATTCAGTGACTCTGTTCCTTTAGGTTTGTGGGTTTTTTCTGCCCTGTCTCGTGTTTGCTGGCCTCTGCTCCTATCCAATTGTCTTTTGTGTTGTCCCTTTCTTTTTCATTGTCTCTTTGTCTGTCCTTAGAGACTTCGGGTGTTTTTGGTTGATGCTTAATGTCTAATCTTTTGGTTCTCTTGTAAAAGGTTTCTGGTCCTTTCAAAACATATTTTCCTCATAACCAAAACAATCAACAAATCATCTCCTTCATTTTTCTATAAAGATTGTTATTTTCAATTCCCCTTTTGAAGCCTTTCTCTTGGAGGAGTGTGCCTAGTCTTGAGTAAAAAGTCCTTGGGGCTTGCTTTAGTCCATAAAGTGCCTTCTTTAGCAAACATAATCCTCATTCTCTGATAAAATAAATCCTTGTAGTTGTCCAATGTACACTTGTTCCTCCAATTTTCCAATTAGAATGGTTGATTTGACATCCATTTGGTATACTTTGAAGTTCTTAAAACTTTCAATCTCTAAGAACATCCATATAGCTTCCATACAAGCAACATAAGATAATGTTTCTTCAAAAAGAATTCCTTCAACTTGAGCATACCATTTGCATGCAAGCCTTGTCTTTTTCATAATGACTTTGTCATCCTCATTGATTTATTTTTGAAAACCCATTTAGTGCCAATGACATTTTTTCCTTAGGTCTTAGTACAAGTTCTCAAGTTTCATTCTTCTCAATTTGATTTAATTCATTTTCCATAGCCTTTATCTTGTGTGCCTTTGATGACATGTAACTGATTAAATGTTTGATAATGTTAAGTTGAAAATAATGCAAGGCATTAAATCAGTTAATAGTTTGTATTGTCATTGATGTCAACTTGATATCATCTGTACGGTCATATATAAGATGCCAAAGACTTCAGAGAATCAATGGAACAAAGGTTATGCTTTCAACAATGCATAAAAGTCAAGTATTCACTAAGTGACAGATAACACTGACGGAGTGCACACCATCGGTAAAGACAAAGAGGAAAATTCACAGTGATACCCAACGAGCAAAAGACAGTGTTGCCCGACGATCAGAAGACAGTGTTGTCTGACAAAGCAAAACCACAGGATGCCCGACGAGCTGAAAACAGAGTTGCCCGACGAGTAAAATCCAATGTTGCCCGACAGATGAAGATCCTGAAGCATACTAGAGTCACACCGACGGAACTGTCAGTTGTCATCGATGACTAACTGCAGAGTTGACTGACAGAACAGAGAGTTCAGAAAATGACAAAATATCTAGCTGGCAGAGCTTAAGGATAGACTTAACTGGTTGTTCTCATTGTTTTATTCGACCAGAGTTAAGTGATTGATTCAAAGATGATTTGTACAGTTGGCAAGAAGTTAACTGCGAGATAAATCAAGATTTATGCTTTAAATCAAATTGGATGGATTGTTTTTCACGCCAAGGAAAAAGAATCAAGAATCAAGAAACGATGAATATCATGTCTATATAAGAGACAAGAGTAATTCATTTCCTAATGCAATGAAAGGAAAGACGAGTGAATAGAAAGAGGATGCTAAAGAGAAACTGATTAAGAACTACTTCATGCAGTACTGATCAATCAAGCTGAAGAAGAGCTAAGGAATTCTGCAGACACCGACAAACAGTGAAGCACAACATCACAGAGAAGAAAAGTGTGGAGCACAAAAGAATTGAATTGATACATTGATCAGAGAGGTAATGTACTTAAATAGATCTGAAAATCTGCAATTCAAAGTTGCATTAGAAACATGTCATTTTGTTTCAGTTTAACCATTGAAGCATCAAGTCTCTTAACAAAGCAGGACTTAACAAGTCTTCTATATATTGAGGTACATCCCAAGGAGTGCCAAAAAGGTTGATTCATGAAAGTAGCATTGGATATGCCCGATGCCTATTGACGGTCTAAGAGAGAGGCTGATTCAAGGATGGCAGCATTAGATGCCCGATACTAAGTGACAACCTATATGTGTAAAATCCTCTAACAAGGTCACACCTAACAGTGTATTTGTAACCTTTAACAGGGTTGGCTCTTAACAGGGCTCACTTCAAAAGAGTGAAAATTTGGGGTACCAGTCCCAGTGGTTTTTCCCCTAACAGGGCTTCCACGTTAAAATCTATGTGTTATGTGTGTATGGTTTATTACTTTATTGTTTTACATTTCACATATGCATTTCTGGATTGATTGGTATACTCTGCTAATTTAATGAGTATCGGTAAATAGTTTTATTGCTTATCGGTAATCAAGGAGAATAAGGGTAAGAAAAGGAAAACCAACAGACAGTCAATTCATTATAAGTATTTCATGGCATGCATCTTGTAGGGACTTAATAATCTGAGGTTTATTGATTGGTGGTTAAGTTTAAGGATAAATTTTTGAGGCCACTGATTCACCCCCCTCCCCCCTCTCAGTTATTACTAACAGCCTTGACTTACTTTTGTAAATTCATTTGGTTCTGTTTTGAAGAGCAAGCACAAATATGCATGTTCTGATGTGCTAGTAAATCTCTTCCTTGTATGAATCTTTGTATCTTTGTCTCCATTGATCGAGTCTTCTACATGATTCTTCTAGACAAATTTAGATGGAGTCTTAGGTAGTCCTCTTGATGGCGCTCTTGGGTTCTCTTTCTCAACTTATGCTTTCTCGATTTTATCCTATGTCTCTTCTTCTTCGCAAACTTCCTTATTTTAAGGAACATCTTCTTTAAATTCTTCTTTATAGTGTTTACCTTCATCATCTTTCACATTTGCACTTTCAAAAACCTTGTGCAACCTCTTGTTATAGCATTTGTTCACTTTGCTTCATATAGAATAGTTGAGGAATATACCTTCATCAACTCTAGAATCAAACTTTCTTAGACCTTCATCTCTCGTATAACATTTTCTCCCAAATACTTTGAAATACTTCACTATTACAAGTCTCCCTTGAAAGGAAGTTAAGGTAGTGAAACAACATCCTACAATAACCTTGAGAGAAGGGTTATGGAAAAATCTTTTCCAAGTCTTTTCATCAGTTATAGAAACATAACATAAATCAACAAAAATTGTATGCATAGCCCAACACAATGATTTACATGGAGAAAACCCATTTTGGAGAAAAGCCCCATACTTCAAAAGTCGTCCAGTATATTATTAAGAAACAAACAACATAAGATGCAAAGAAATATTCTCACTCGATTTTCACACACCAAAGATATGGAGATAACTAAATAGCTATAATACTCTCACCACAACCTCTATCTTATGTGCCTATTATATAAGAGATATAGTGCATGAAACTGTCAAAAAATAGTATTACAAAACTATGAGATAAAACCACCCAAAAATGTGGGGGCCAACTTATCTCAAATCCAATATGCCCTATGATGTGTCAAAGCACACAAACCAACACATGTAATTCCCTTTTATAGCTCATTTATTTGTCCAAGTTTCTCATTTTAGGAGACCCAACTTCCAAAGGCCATAACTTTTGATCTAGGTGTTTGATTGACAAACCATTTCAAGTCCCAGAAAGCTTGTAAAGTTATCTATCAAGCTATGATTATCTATGCCAGTTATGACCAATTTTGGGCCTATCTAGAGCATCTAATATATTCAAAATCAACTTTGAAACTTTCAAAAAAATAATTCAAAAGTGAAAACTTTCATGTTGTCAAATCTAGACATAATCTTGAAACAAAAATTTATCGGCATGCTTAGCCAATTTGTAGATTTGGGAAAATTTTCAAAACAACCCGTGTTCGAATGTAAAATTATTAAAAATAGTAAGCTTGTGTAACTATAAGGTTGAGACACCATTTTACTAACATCCCTTTCCATATTTAGGGTTATGTTATCATTTAATTTGATCTATGCATGATTCAAAATATTGATTGTCATGTTAACCACATCTTTCCAAAAAGTATCAAATAAATTTGACTCATTTAGCCTACCTCTAGATATTTATTGGATTGTTAGTTCTTTCTTTACAGAGCTCCATTTTGGAGTGAAGTTCTTACTACTAAAAATTGTCTTCTCATCCCATGCTTTTCACAAAAATCTTCAAATATTGGAGGTGAATTCTACTCCTTTCTACTCTAAGAAATTTTATTTTGATACCTAATTCATTCTCCACTAAGGTTTTGAATGCCTTAACTTTCCAAAAGCTTCATATTTTTCTTTTAAAAATGTAACTTAATAATATAAAATACCTTTCTCCTTGTGTGCTTTATATTCTAGTTGGACAACAAAGATCTCTATCTATAAGCTCCATCAAATATCATGTTATGTGTTCCTTTGATTTAAGACTCAATATAGTGTGTTTCCCATATTAATATTTCTTACAAGTGAGTTTGTTGTATTTAAGATATTTGGCATGTCTCTCATGGCTTCCTTACAACCGATCTTGACAAGATTGTCAAACTTTAGGCGCCTCATTCTTCTATGTTATAGCCAACTCTCGTCTTCTTGCAACATGAAACATTTTTTTTTCTTTTGATTTTGTTGAGAATTTTAGAGATTGTTAGATGTCTTGTATGTGTCTACTATTGATTTCCCATCCTTCTTAATTTCACATCCTCTAGGATGAAATGTAAGAATGTGCCCTTGATCACATAATTGACTAACAATTAACAAATTTTGCTTCAAACCTTTAACATATTGGGCATTCTTAGTTTTTGTTTTTCCATTACTTAGACTAAGTGTCCCTTTTCCTTTCATATTTATCTTGGTATTATCTCCAAATTTCATTGTCCCTTAGTCCATTTGTTTGAGAATAAGAAACTCACTTTAGTCACCATTCATGTGCTTTGAACAACTACTATCAACATACCATTTGTCTCCTTTGTTTCATCTATGCAGATCTATTTGAACAAACATGAATTCTTCTTGCATTTCTTTTTCCTACTTCTTCCAAAATTTTGTTGATTCATCCTTTCTTTTTTAGGAACATCCTCCTTATTTTATATTGAACGCTCAACAAATATATCCCTACAAAAGTACATTATGTGCCCAAAATTATTGCATTTGTAGCATATCATATTATAATCCATTAGAGTATAAAATGAATTACAATTCCTTTTGGTAAAACCAAGATTATTCCTTGTGCAAATTCTACAATCTACTGTTATGCGACTACAATAATAATAATAGTCATGAAAGGACGATGGAACCTAGTTATAAGTGGGTATCTTTGATGAAAAGGCCTTCTAAATTTGTTTTTATTTTCCTTTGGAGGTAGATTTTTATTTTTGGGAATTTATCCTCCTTGATTTCCTCGCTTTTGTTGTCATTCTTTTTGGTGGAACTCTTGAGAGCCTTAATTCTTTTCATTTTTTCTTCATTTTCCTTCTATGGTAGATTTGTAGCTTTAGCATTGTAGCCCCCTTTGTCTTCTCTTGATCTTTAACAAAACCAAGACCAATTTTAATGAGCGGTAACCTTTGTGAATCAATGATATCATCCAATATTTTCAGTGCTTTTGTCAAATCACATGCTTTGATTCACTTGTTGAATAGATTTCTTCAACTTCTTTCTTAGAAACAATTTTGAGCTCTAGTTTTTAACAATCAGATTCCTTTTCCTTAAGATAATCTCTTATAAGCTCATGAATTTTTTTTACTCTTCTAATTGTTTTTTTATATCTGTAGTCATCTTATCTAACTTTTTAGTTTTTTTTTTCCTAGTTTTTCTAGAGCTTCACTAGCATCTTAAATTTGAACCTTTTGTTTCAACATTTTTTTCTTAAGCTTCTCATTTTCTTTGTAAGCATAATGGAGTTCTCCCTCAAGATCAACTTCCTCTTAATCTTCATTGCATGCCTCATTTTCTTCTTCTCTTTATCTTTATTCTCTTTTACTTCTATTGCCAGAAGAGTATTTCTTTCCACCACTACTTGAACTTTCTTCCTTGTTTTCCTTAATGAGAAATCATCTTTCCTTGAATGAAAACTCATTTTGTTTTTGCGAGAATTTTTCTTCTTTTATATTGATCGTGCTTATGTCTCTTCTTTTTGTGATTCTTTCTTCTTTTCTTTATGTCGTGGTCCTCTTCATCCTCACCATGTCATTCTTATGTCATAGACATTTAGAAGCCAAAAGTCATATTTTACCATAATTAAAGCATTTAAACTACAACTTACCTTGATATTTCTTAAACCATTTCTTTAGCTTTCTTATGAAATAAGATTTCTCTTCATATTTTTCATTGCATGAACTCTAACTTAGCACACATATCTTGATCTTTCTCTTCCTTGATGCTTTATAGGTTTCCTTTCCTTTTGACATCTTGTCTTCAATCCTCATTTCATAGGTTGTAACCCATGCAACTCGTCCTTTGGTAATGTATCTAGATATTTCATTTTTCATTTGTAAAAACTTTGGAATAAATTCTTTTGAAAAAAAGTACCTTTCAAACAATTGTCTTTGTCAACTTATCCACTAAGTCCTCTAATTGTGTTTACAATCTTGTCAACACAAAGTAAATAAGAGGCTATGTCCTCTTCTTCTTTCGTTTTAAGACTTTTGAATTATTATCAATGAGATTGAAGCTTTGATTTCTTCTCTTTATCATCTCCTTCATATATGTTCCTCAACTTATCCAACATGTCCTTAGCTAATTTTCAATGCATAACATTAATAAACTTAAATTTAGATATTATACACAAAATTGCATTCTTGGCTTTCACATTTCTCTCTTTCTTTTTTCTTGGCCTGATCGATTGGGGATCTGACAAGGGTGTGTAACAATTTACCACCAATTGGAAAATATCATATCCTATGGCACTTAAGTAGGTTTCTATTGTTATGCTCCAAAGGGAATAATTTTTCCCTTCATAAATTGGTGCCTTTTTTATGAGGATTTGTATCCTTCTTGCTAGCGCTTGTAGATCTACATATTATATTATATCTAAAGGAACCAAATCTATCACCAATTTAAGAGCAAATGATTATATTGAGAGGGGGTGAATTAGTATAATAACAAACTTTTAAGTTTTTAAAAAATTAATCAACCATAAATGCAAGATCTATCAAGTAGAAACACAAGAAGAACACACAACTTACGTTGAAACCCTTGAAGGAGAAAACCATGGGAAAATATTTCTTTTATATTAAAAACTTATTAAAATATTATTGAAATATTTGTAGGAACCAACCCATAGGAGGCACTAATCCCCTTTAGATGACTTGTGGGAACCAATCCACTAGATACACCAATCACCTCTTTTGACCACTAACTTAGCAAGAGACATCGATTTCTTTTAACATAAAGCACCAACCTCCAAAAGGGTAAAGTGATAAATGTTTGATCTTCTTCTTGAATCATATATGATCAACCTCTACAAATCTACCTAAAAAATTCTTGAAATTTTCTCATAAACTTCAATACTTTCTGCTCATAGATCTACAATAATATAATTTATAATTTTCTCATATTCTTTTACAATTTCTACTCACAAGGTCAACAATATTTTCTCATAGGATAGCAATAGTCCTAATAAAATCTACTCGTAGGTGAGCTCTTTAGATCTACTCTAAATTTTGCTCAATATTTTCTTGAATGGGAATGATATTCAATAAATGACTTGATCAAAAGACTTCCAAATGATTTCTTATTCATTTTGCACATGTACCTCTTCATCCAAGAGATACATCTCTCTAAACTAAGTCTATCAAGGTCATACTTTTATTTATTTATTTTCCTTTACTAGTGTAGGGTGACCATCTCCATGAGGTCGGCTAAACTAAAGGTTTTTATTTACTTATTTATTTATTTTACAAAAACAACTACCCAAACCTAGACAAGAGTTGACTATGTGTTATGCCCTGCATACCTATCCCAACATTTTTTGGGGGGAATGTTGGGTCCCCCATTGTTTTGGTTCCTTGTTTGATGTTGTGTTGTACCCTTTGTTAGAATAACTGAGAGGGGGGAGGTGAATCAGGGGCCTCAAAAATATTCCAATAAATCAACCCAAAAAAATAGTACCACAATATTAAGCCTCTAGTTATCTCCAGTCCTACAAGATGAATGTCTTTAAACAAGCTTAACCAATAACTACTTCTCAGAGTTCACTGTTAAACCTTATTCTTACTGTTTACCGATTAGCAGTCTTTCATTTACCAAAATATTGTAAATTGCTTAGTGCATATCGATCAATCCAGACTTAGTTATGTGTAATGCAAAACACTAAAGTAATGACTCATAAACACATTGACATATGGATTTTTAACGTGGAAACCCTATTAAGGGAAAAACCACTTGGGACCGGTAACCCAAAATTTTCACTCTTCTGAAGTGAGCTCGGTAAAGAGCCAACCCTGTTAAAGGTTACAAACACACTATTAGGTGTGACCTTGTTAGAGGATTTAAATAGAATAGTTTGTCACTTGATATCTGGCATCTCTATGCTACCTGCTATGACCAAACCCAGTGTAGTTTGTCAAATGGTATCTGGCATCTCATGCTATCTTGATGATCAAAAATTTTTATACTCCTTGGGATGTATCTCAATATAAAAAGGATGGTTAAGTCCTGCTCAGTTAAGAGACTTTCTGAATCAATGGTTAAACTGAAATAGTAAATGATCTGTTCACACATACAACTTAGACTTACAGATTTTATGATCTATTGTAAGCTCATAATACCTTTCTAATCAATGCATCTTTTCAATACCTTTGCTCCACTTCTTTCTGCTCAGTGATGTTGTGCTTCTTTGTTGCTCACTGTCCGCAAAAATCTTTAGCTCTTGACTCAGCTTGATTGATCAGGACTGTATGAAGTTTTTCTTCTTCAATTTCTCTCCAGCATCCTCTTTCTCTATTCACTCCCCTAATTCATATTGAATTAGATTGTCTCTTTATAAACATGATATCATCGTTTCTAAGTTCTTGGCATGATCCGCAATTCTAGTCAATCTTTCTTTAAAGCTTTTACTTCAGTTTTATCCCATAGATTTCTCCTTGACAACTGGATAAAATAGCTTTAAATCTTTTACCTATCTCTGGTTTTATCTTGTCGATGAAAACAATGTTAACAACCAGTTAACTCTATCTTTAGCTCTTGCCAGTTAAGTCTTTTGTCATTTTTGAACTTTAGTTCCTCTCGGTGTTTTAACTATTGTTAGCTTCAGTCAACACTTCAGTTCTCTTCGGGCATCTCCATCAAGGTTTTCTGTCTATTGAGGTTGTTTGTCTGTCAAGCATCACTGTGAAGTTCTTCTTGTCGGTAATGCTCGTGATTCTGTTCGTCAGTAATTCTTGTCATTTTTCTTGGTCAGGAAACACTGTAACTTTACTTTTGGGTTTCTCTGTCCGTCGAGGTGCACTACCCGTCAATGTTTGTAGTCACTTAGTGAATACTGATCTTTTCTGCATTATTTAAAGCATAATATTTATCTCTCTAATTCTTTGAATTCTTTGACACTTTGTATATAACCAATCAAATTATCTCAAGTTGACATCAATGACAATACAATCCATTAATTGATTTAATGTCTTGCATTATCTTTCTGCATTTCGGTGATCAACTTAACATCTTCAAATATTCAATCAGTTATGATTCATCAATCTCTCCCTTTGGCATTGATGGCAACACACTACATTATCACACTATATTAATACTAATACAATATGAAATATATCAGTTGTATTTCATCAATCTCTCCCATATCTTTTGTTCTATAACTTAGACAAATGTATGGCTTTCGGTAAGCTCATATAGCTTAGATTTGTTTCTTTTAGAGTGTCTTTCTTCAATATTCAATCCCTTTACTAGATAGATGTATCAGCTTCTGATTCTTTCTCTGATTTTGTCTCTCCCTTTGACTGTTCATCTCCTTGATCATCTCTTTTTCCTTTGATAGCAATAAGTCATCTCTTCCTTCATGATACTTCCCTCCCTTACAGGTTACATCTCACTCTTAGGATATCTTCTCTCCCTTTGATGAATATTTCATATGTAATCTCTCCCTTTGGATATTTTGGATATTCTCTCCCTTTGGATAATGATAATCTCTTCCTTTGAATCTCTCTCCCTTTGACAACAATGCCAAAGTAAACTTTTATTATGCCAAAGTTATATCCTTTCGCCTTTTTATAATATACTCCTTGAATTTCCCTATCCATCAGCAATACAGTGACTCTGGTGTTCGGTGTTGATATGTACCTTTCTGTGTATAGATGTATCTTTGCAGTCCATTTTTCTTACTTGCATCAACATGAATGGTTTTATGATTTGTGTATAGGCTGATGCAATTCCCTAGTCATCTTACTGGCCAATAGACAAGGGTCAAACCCCTAGTCTCTGTCTCGGGTACTCAAATGTATCTTTTGGTAATGGCTTGGTAAATATGTCAACTAATTGTTCCTTGGATTGAACATATTCTAGTATCACCTCTTTTTCTTGCACTTGTTCTCTTAAGTAATGATACTTGATTGCAATATGCTTAGTCTTAACATGCATAATTGGATTCTTAGAAATGTTTATTGCACTGGTATTATCACAGTAGATAATCACTGGTTTAAGAATCTTCATATTCATACCTTCCAGTAATTGTTTGATCCATGCAATATTTGAGCAGTTTGCAGCAACAACCCCATATTCTTCTTCTGCAGTAGACTGTGAGATGCATCCTTGCTTCTTGTTGATCCATGTGACAAGTCTGTCACCCATGAAGAATTATCCTTCAGTTGTGCTCTTCTTGTCATCTAAGCTTCCTACCCAATCAACATCGGTATAGACTTGAAGCTCAAATTTGCCTTCTCTTTTATACCATAAGTCATAGTCCTCGGTGTTCTTTAGATATCTCAGAATTCTCTTGACAGTAGTCATATGTGATTCTATGGCATTAGCAGTGAATCTTGCAACTATTCCAACTACATGTGCTATATCTGGTCAGGTATGAACAACATACATTAGTTTGCCAATCATTGATCTATAGAAGGTCTGATTTACCTCATTTGATTTGTCTTCTTTTGTCAGCTTACATCTGGTTGCCATAGGTGTTCCAACTGGCTTGGAATCTTCCATCTTGAATATCTTCAACACTTCCTTGATGTATTTGGATTGTGTGATATATATGCTTGCATCTTGTTAAAGAATTTGTACACCAAAAAAAGAATTTGATCTCCCCAAACATAGACATTTCAAACTCTTTGCTCATTGCATTAGCAAAGGATTTACATAACATTTCATTACCCCCAAATATGATATCATCAACAAATATTTCAACAATCAGAATATTACCATCAGTATCTTCTTTCAAGTACATATTGCTATTTTCACTTGTTCTTACAAATTCAATGCTTATGAGATAGGAGTGAAGTCTTTCATACCAGGCTCTAGGTGCTTGTATCAATCCATATAAGGCTTTATGTAGTCTACATACCATGTTTCTCTTGTCTGGATCAACAAACCCTTCTTGTTGTTCAATGTATACCTCTTCTTCTAGTATTTCATTTAGGAATGTAGATTTGGCATCCATCTAGTATACCTTGAATCCTTTGAATGCAGCATAAGAAAGTAAAATTATTACTCCTAGTCTAGAAATGGGTGCAAAGGTTTCTCCATAATCAATACCTTCTTCTTGTGCATACCCTTTGCATACTAACCTTGCTTTATTTCTTATGACTTCTCCATTCTCATTCAGCATGTTTCTGAATATCCATTTGGTTCCGATGACATTCTTGTCATCTGGTCTCAGTACTAGTGTCCATGTATTATTCTTCTCAATCTATTCTATCTCTTCATTCATAGCACTGACCCATTCTTCATTTTCAAGTGCAGTATTAACAGATTTAGGCTCAAAATCAAAAAGTAAACATCTAGTGCTTAGTGACTTACTTCTTGTTCTCATTCCAGTCTTCTTATCTCCTATGATCTGATTCTGTGGATGATGTCTTCTGACATACTTGAAAATTTTTGGTTTAGCTCTTTGTCCATCATTCTAATCATCATCTTGACCTTCATTCTAATCTTCATTTCTCAGAACATCACCTTGAGGATTTTCTTGATTTTCGGCAATTGCAACCTGATGCTCGGGTGCAATGTTATGCTACTTGAGAGCGATACACTGTTTCTCGGGTAGAGTGTCAGGTTCTTCAATGTAAACAAACTTTTTGTAGTCTTCTGGTTCTTTTCTACTTTCCTTATCATTCTTCTCTACAAATTCATCTATTCTTACATTTGCACTTTCAATTATCTTGTTGGAGGACTTGTTAAGGCATTTATAAGCCTTGCTTTTGGTGGAATACCCTAGAAAGATACCTTCTTCACTTTTGGACTCAAGCTTTCCATTTCTATCATCTTTCAAAATATAAAATTAACTTCCAAAGATTCTGAAGGTACTTACATTGGGTGTGTAACCATACCAAAGCTCATAGGGTGTCTTCTTTGTGTCCTTCAATTGTACTATATTCAATGTGTAGGCAGTAGTGCTGACAACTTCCCTCCAGAAAGTTTGAGTGATGCTTTTCTCTATCATCAATGTTCTTTCACAATCAACAATTGATTTGTTTCTCCTTTCAGCAATTCCATTTTGTTGTGGTTTTCTTGGTGTAGAAACTTGTCTTTTAATTTCATGCTCATTACAGAAGTTAGTGAATTCATCATAAACAAATTCCCCTCCTCTATCTGATCTTAAGCATTTCAATTCCTTACCACTTTGTTTTTCTACCATGGTCTTATACCATCTAAACATCTTGAATGCTTCTGATTTATCTTTTAAGAACATAACTGTCATCATTCTAGAATAATCATCTACAAAGAGAATTAAATACCTATCACCATAGTAACTCTTTTTCCTCATGGGTCCACATAAATCAGTATGGACTAATTCTAGAATTGCATTGCATGTATGGGCTTTACTCTTGAAACTAGACTTTGTCATCTTACCTTTTTGACAATTCTTGCACATGATATGTTCGGGCTTTGACATGCTTGGTAAGCCTCTTACTTTCCTTTTATGGTGTATCTTTATCATGTTGTCAAAATTCGCATGGAATGGTCTTTTATGTCACAACCATATGTCTTCGTTTCTAGCTATTAAACAAGTGGTGTTAATGTCATCAAGATAGAAAAGGTTACCTTTTGTCTGTTCACCAGTTCCGATCAACCTTCCTGATTCATTAAAGATCTTTGCCTTCTTATTCTCAAATGCTACTCGGTGACCTATGTTATTCAGCTGTGAAACACTCAACAGATTATAATTCAGTCCTTTTACCCAGTAGGCATTTTCACATTTGATCAGGTTATTCAACATTATGGTTCCTTTACCTTCAACTGGACAAGGTGTGTTATTACCCATTCTTACTGATCCACCATTATAGTATTCAAAAGTTTCAGAATTTTTTTTATCACCAGTCATGTGGTGAGTGCAGCCACTATCTATAATCCAAACATCATTCTTACTAACCTTATATATGAGTGCAGTCTCTACATACCTTTCTTCTTCGTCTGAATCATCCTTCATGGCTACAAATACCATCTCAATGTCTTCATTAGATTTGGTGTCAGTATCATCAGCTCTGTTCTCAGCTAGGTAACAAGCTTTCTTTCCTTTGTCCTTGTAGTCTTGGGTATCTCTTCTGCCAGATTGTCGGTTGCTTCGGTAATCTTTGTTATCACCTCGGTCAAAAAAAAAATTCATATGTTCTATCATTACTTCTGTCATCTTTTCTTCTATTAGGACATCTTGCAACAAACTGTCCAACCTCTTTACAATTAAAACATACAAGTGGTAATTTACCTTTGTATCTACCTTTGCCTCTCTGCAATCTTCTTGCCATTAGTGCTTCAATGTCATCAATTCCTTGGTCATCACTATCAATTTTATTATCATTTCTAATAGTGTTTCTATGACTTGACTTACTTATTTTCAAAGAAGATTTGAATGCAGACTCTATAGATGGTAAGACATTATTATCAAAGTTATTCATCTCAAATGAAATTAGTCTACCAATAAGACTATCTAGAGTAACATTATTGTTTGCAACTACTCTCATTTCTTGTATAACAGATACTCTAATAACATATACAGGAAGTAAGGTTCTTAGGATTTTACTTACCACTGTCTCTTCTTCAAGTACACCTCAAACTCCTCAGGTAGCATTGACTACCTCTTTGATTCTGCAGCTATATTGAGTGATATTTTCTCCTTCAATCATGCTTACATCATCAAACCTCCCTCTTAGGCTTTCTTCCTTGGCTCTTAGTACATTAGCATCTCCTCCATGTACCAGCTTCAATTAATCCCACTTTTTCTTTGTAGAGGTGCAAGTTTTGACATCTTCAAACTCAGCATCAGAGAGTGAGGAAGTAAGCTCTATCATCATGCAATTATGCTCATGCTTTTCTCTCAATTGCTCAAGTGTGTGAGGTCCTTTAGGTAACACATATTCAATATTTAGATGTTGAGTAACATCATTACCAATACCTGATAGGTGGAGTCTTATTCTTCTTTGTCATGATGCAATGTTGTCTTTATTCAACTTGGGCACATCTCGTTTGTTCATCTTGTGATCTTTTGCTTGAGCTGTTAAACTCCCTTCCTAAGCACACAAGCTCTGATACCAATTGTTAGAGTAACTAAGAGGGGGGGGGTGAATCAGTGGCCTCAAAAATATTCTAATAAATCAACCCAAAAACTTAGTACCACAATATTAAGCCTCTAGTTATCTTCAGTCCTACAAGATGAATGCCTTTAAACAATCTTAACAAATAACTACTGCTCGGAGTTCATTGTTAAACCTTATTCTTACTATTTACCGATTACCAGTCTTTCATTTACCAAAATACAGTAAATTTCTTATTGCATACCGATCAATCCAAATTTATTTATGTGTAATGCAAAACACTAAATTAATGACTCATAAACACATTCACACGTGGATTTTTAACGTCGAAACCATGTTAAGGGAAAACCCACTTGGGACCGGTAACCCAAAATTTGCACTCTTCTGAAGTGAGCTCGGTGAAGATCCAACCCTGTTAAAGGTTACAAACACACTGTTAGGTGTGACCTTGTTAGAGGATTTAAATAGAATAGTTTGTCACTTGATATCTGGCATCTCTATGCTACCTTCTATGACCAAACCCAGTGTAGTTTGTCAAATGGTATCTGAAATCTCATGTTATCTTCATGATCAAACTTTTTGATACTCCTTGGGATGTATCTCAATATAAAAAGGATGGTTAAGTCCTTCTCGGTTAAGAGACTTTCTGAATCAATGGTTAAACTGAAATAGTAAATGATCTATTCACACTTACAACTTAGACTTGCATATTTTCAGATCTATTGTAATCTCATAATACCTTTCTGATCAATGTATCTTTTCAATACCTTTGCTCTACTTCTTTCTTCTTAGTGATGTTGTGCTTATTTGTTTCTCAGTGTCCACAGAAATCTTTATCTCTTTCCTCAACTTGATTGATCAGGACTGTATGAAGTTGTTCTTCTTTAGTTTCTCTCCAGCATCCTCTTTCTCTATTCACTTCCCTATTTCATAATAAATTAGATTGTCTCTTTATAGACATGATATCACCATTTCTAATTTCTTGACTTTCTTGTTCTTGGCATGATCCGCAATTCTAGCCAATCTTTCTTTAAAGCTTTTACTTCAGTTTTATCCCGTAGATTTCTCCTTAACAACTAGATAAAACAACTTTAAATCTTTTACTTATCTCTGGCTTTATCTTGTCGATGAAAACAATGTTAACAACCAGTTAACTCTATCTCTAGCTCTTGCCAGCTAAGTGTTTTGTCATTTCTGAACTTCAGTTCCTTTTGGTATTTTAAATCTTGTTAGCTTCGGTCAACACTTCAGTTCTCTTCGAGCATCTCCGTCGAGGTTGTCTGTCCGTTGGGCATCACTGTGAAGTTCTACTTGTTGGTAATTCTTGTGATTCTGTTTGTCAGGTTTCTTTCTCAACCAACACTATGAATTTACTTTCGAGTTTATCTGTCAGTTTGGATGCACTACTTGTCGATGTTTGTAGTCACTTAGTGAATACTGATCTTTTATGCATTACTAAAAGAATGATATTTATCTCTCTGATTCTCTAAATTCTTTGACACTTTTTATATAACCAATCAGATTATATCAAGTTGACATCAATGACAATACACTTCATTAACTGATTTAATGTCTTGCTTTATCTTTTTGCATTTTGATGATCAACTTAACATCTTCAAACATTCAATCAGTTATGATTCATCACCCTTTTTGTGCCCCGGAGTCTGGGACTCTGGTGTCTTCCCCCCTTTTTGTTTTAGTTCTTTATTTGGGTCTTCAAACCTCAGAACTTCATAATGCCTAAAGAGTTGTTTAAACTATTCGATTTAGGATCTCAGGGTCCAACCCCAATGTGCTTAAGTCCCCCTATCAGTAGTAAAGGACAATTGCATATAATGCACCTAGTCTGATAGGCTATAAAAAACTATTTTGAGGCTCATTATTATTTACCAAGTATTTGAGGAATGAAGTGAGCTTTAAGAATGACCTAACTTTCCCAATGATCAGTGCTACTACAATTTTAATAGTTGTTGTTTCATTTTGACCTACTTTCAGGTGGATTTATGTGTTTCCTCATCTATGCATTTAAAAGTCACTTTCTTGAATTTCTTGCTCTTTGCTTTCAACTTTTTTTATTTTTTGTTTCATTGCTTTCAAATCCCTAGTTTAGTGTTTCCGTTTGCAAGTCAAAAATAAGTGACTTTTGTGCAAAATTCATGCTTTAACTGATTTATAGCTCCTCAATTTTGTGGTTCTTATGTTCTTTGGTTCTCTTGATTTCAATGTCATATGTTTTAGTCTATAAATTTCTCTAATTAGGGCTTTTTAGAGTCACATCGACGTGACCTATGTCTTATAGTGATGAGCTAGGGAAATCATCGTGGTGACCTTGCAAGTGCAATAAATGTTATGGTTTTTCTTACCTTAGACAATTCTTGCATCACAAGTTGCCTAAAGATTTGTATTTTACTTGCTAGCACATTTTTACCCCTTGGCAATGTTGGAGATTCAAGTGCTCATCAATCACCCAAGCCATTGAGACTCCCAACTTGGGAATCCCATCTTGTGTATCCCAAAGTTGAGCCTTCATTGTTCTTGTATCTTCAAATTCAGATCTCTGGGTCTCCTTCTATGGACCCTCTCTTTCAAATGACCATATAGGACCTAAGTCAAGAACTAAGGTAAAACATTCCAAGTCCACAAGGATCTCAGACCTTTGGGTCTAGGATTCCTACCTTCATCTTATTATTTTTATGTTGGACATCACCCAAATCCCCGATATGGTATGTTTAGTCCCATCTCCCTGAAGCCTAGTGGATAGTCTCAAGGAGGATCCTTTGGACCTAGGTACTCAAGAATATTTTCCTGACTATCCCCCGTTCTTTGGGTATGCACACTTCAATAAGTTCAAGCCTATTTTCCTGAAACCTAAGTCGAGAAGTCACCCTAAAGGAAGGTATTTTTTTATTAGATACTAAATCATGGTGGGTGCAATTGCATGATACAGGTTTATAAAAAATGGCAGCACCAACACTTGATGTGCAAGTACTTGCAGCCCCTACCATTAATAAAACCAAGACAGAGGTTGTGTTGGAAAGAACCCCAATAACAATGAAGTATGCATATCAAGGATAGGTCTAAGCCTCCAAACTAGAGAGTATAATTCAACATATTTTGGATACCGACATCAGGGATGTCGATTTGCAAGCCATAAGAGTCACTGCAAAGAACCCACCCTGCAAAGAGCATTATGACTCGCCCATGCTCTATGCAGCTTCCTTCTCATACTCATTGTAGTCTTTCAAAGTTGATTCAAACCTTAGCCAACCACTACATAGAGGGAACTAAGTAATGTACCAATGCAAAGAGGAGAAAGATAGAGAGTTTTAGCCTAGATTCTTTTCACATAATCCTTTGGCTCCTAGATCAAGGTAGTTGCATAGTAATTAAGGAGGATGAAGCAGTTAAACAATATAATGTTGTGGAGGTAAACCACAAGCGAAACCTCAATGATAATTGACTCACTCACACATGAAAGGACAAAGCCAAAATGACACACATTATCTCAAGCTCCAACTTCCTTCCTCCCATCAAGGCTATTATTGCACTATTGAGTTGCATCTCTAGGAATCCTTACGCAAAGAACTACCAGTCATACATGTATTATTTTAAAGAAACCATTACAAGTGGAAGCCAATATTTTGACTAGGCACCCCTGATTTCAAATAATATCAATGCCCAACTCCTCCTAGTCAAGGGCTCCAATAAATTTTATATGACATCCTACGTTGTCTGGATGGTATCGAGGCTAAATAATTTTCCCCACAAGCTCAACATAGAGGTTTAGTTAGGAGACAAGGCCGGGAGGCACTTTTATGGGACTTCTACTCACAACTACTCATAGAGAACTTTGCAGCCAATTTTCACCGCATCAATGATGCATTCATTTTTTACAGAATAAACAAGCTGACTAGGCACGCGCAAGGGCATCAGTAGTTTGGTAGAGAAATGGGGGAACTAGTTCATCTGGTTCAAAACTTTATCATACTTGTGGTTGAGTGGCTTCAAAGGTAAGCCCTTCCTCCTTCCCTGACATTGTGCCAATAGGATAATTTTGTTAGAATTTGTTGGCAAATTTTGGATGTACGGGCACTGATGATAGTGAACATAAGCTCATAGTAGGATTCCCCTTTCTCTAGGGCCCTAAAAGTAAATCACATCCACCACCACCAAGGATGCCATTTTTGAGTTGCATAGCTTCAACCTCTGGGAGCTCAACTATGTGCAGGATCCTTATGACCCACATACAGCAATAAAGAGAATTCTTCCAAACATCGCCTCAAACCATGAGTCCAATAGTGAAGACTTTTGATCAGGTTTGTAGGATGGTTTTGACAGAAAAAGCTAGAGTTTCGTAGGTTAATTTCCTCATAAATGAGAATGTTCCACTTGCAGCAAGATATTCCTAAGGAATACTCAAATAAAGGCAACATCTTGGACCCCACCTATGAGGAAGAGAAAGTGAACCAATTCCATCTCACCTCGGTCAACTGGGATGATGAAGAAAATATTGATAGATGGGTTATCTTCGAAGGAGTTATTGATCAAAGCAATAATTATCTGACCTTAATCTCCCTAATGGCTCACAAATGACCAAAGGAAAGAGAAAGGGACCCCAAAAGCACTAAAAGAGGAGGAAATACAAAGGGAATAAAGGTGGTGCGACCACCAAATAAGTGGATCCCCTGAAAAACATTGCAATCATTAGACTTAATGAAAAAGCTTGGTGAAAAGATGAGGCATTCACAAAGGCTAACTTCCTTCACTTACCAAGAAGTGACATACAACCTCTCAGCAAATACAATAGCATTGGTGGCCCCTCCCCGTACCGCGCCACCCTTGGAATGAGTTCCCTCAGAGCACAAGCACATGAACTATTTGCACCAACAAGAGGGGATCTTCCTCCTATATTCCTACAATAAGACCAATTAACCAAGATGAGGAAAATGTGAGTACACCAATGGACGATGATGTCCCACTCATCTACTCTAGAATGAAGATCTTTGGAGTGTAATCAATCTCTTCATTAATAAAGGAAAACCTACCCAACCACCTACAACAAGAACCCTTCCTAGAGACCTAGGCTCCTCCAACACAAAAAAATTCCAACTTGATGAAGAGCATGTCTTGGATAAAGTGCATGAATATGAAGGTGTACCAAAATGTACGCCTCCTCAATTGTGATCTGTGGTTCCCAAGCTTTCCAAAGGCGGGGGTTAGTAGCAAAGGTTTACAAATGATATAAATCCAATACCCAAGAACTACTCAAATGAATAACTTGAAATGTAACCAATAAAATGTACAAGCAAAGAAAGGAAAACAAATGAATGCAAACCCCAAAGTGCTTGAAGCTTATATTGTCTCTCTCTACTCCTTCTGAAACGTTGTTTTTGATGCTTAGTATTGGTGTGGCAGCGTCTATGACTTGAGAAGCGTCGAGAATTTGATAATTGAAACGAGTGTGTGATCGCAAGATGGCTTGAATGCTAGAACCAAACTGACATAGTAATGGCGCATGAGAGCTTGAAATCTTGGATCCTTCAAATGGTTATGAAGGGTTTATTATATAGGAGTTGGGGATGAAATGAACGTTTGAGATCAATCCCAGAGATAGGGAGATGAACGGTTGAGATTAAAAGGAACTAGAGAAGCCATCAATAAACTCCACCTCTTCAATTGGTAAAGAGGAGATAGAGTTTGGTTGACTGAAGAGCTAATTGTGAGTTACCTTTTTAGAACTGAAGAGGTGGGTGGAGTTACCCATGTGAACTGGAGAGATGGGTGGAGTAACCCATATGATCTGATTGAAGTTATCTCTTTGAAGATAAATTAATATTAAATTCATTTATTTAATTAATGTTTCCAACATATGAGATAATTGAATTCTTTTTTATTTAGAATTTCTTTATTTGATGAAATTAATTTAATTTAATTGAAATTAACTTAATTGGAAGAATTTAATTAGTAAGTTTAAATATTTGAATTTAAACTATGGGAAATTGAATTTAATTAATTAATTAATGGTAATTAATCAATTAAGGTTAATCAATTAAATAAAATTAATTATTTGATTAATTTGGGGAATTTGATTAGATGATTTGGGAAATGAATTTAGAGGAAAATAGATGATTAATTAATGATTAAAAAATCATTAATTAATAGATGAAAATTAGTGTTTTTGATGTAAAGTCACAAGCCTGTCCATTTTTGGGTGTCTACAGAAGGCCTTGACAGAGGCTAAGTAATCAAAATGGTGCTCACTCCAGAGGATCATGATGCCCTCCTACAAGCAGTAGAAGAAGTGGAAAAATAAAGGCAGGAGGAGAATAAATAGAAAGAGGAGGTGGTGCACCTCTATAATGAATAGGTGGTCTAGGAATATGAGGCTCATTTCCAAGACGAACAAGAGACACAATAGAAGGATAAAGAATAGAGAAGGGACAAGGAAGAGGAGGCATTCCTCAAAGAAGAAAGGAGGAAGAAATAGTATGAGGTCCTCCAGAAATAGCAGGAGGAAGCTGGGAAGAAAAAGAAAGAAGACATTAGCCAAAAAATTGCAAAGGCGGCAAAGAAGAGATTGCAATAAGAACTCCCCAAGAAGGAAGAACTTTGAAAGAAACATGAGGAAGAATAATAGAAAATAAAAGAGGAGCTGGCTAAGGTGTGAGTTGAAAGCATATCCACAGGAACAACCATAACCCCACCAGCTGACAGTCTGACGTTTCCTCTATAGCATTCCCCTCCATAACAGAAAGCACAGGGGGTGAACCCACAATAGTGGGTTACACTTTTTTGGAGGAAGGAATTCACCCCGAAAAGCTTGGCGGATGAAAAAAAAAAAAGCTTACTTTCAACAGAATAAGGATGAACTTTTGATCGGAAGTAAGTAACTTACGATCGAAAGTACCAAAAATAGGTACTTTTGATCGTAAGTTACTTTCAATCGAAAGTACTAAACTACTTTTGATCAAAAGTAAGTACTTTCGATCGAAAGTACTTACCTACTTTCGATCGAAAGTACTTACCTACTTTCGATCGAAAGTAGTTTAGGTATTTTTTAGGCATGGTTTTTCACCTGCCGAAACAGTCATTTTCATTGTTTCGGGTGGGTTGAAAGTGCATTGCGTTGTTGGGCTTCCATTTCACAAACATCTTGCAAACAGGTATTTTATGCATTTTTTATTATTTTTCAATAGATATTGTTTGTATATATGCATGTATATTGTTTTAATATATATTATTTGTATATATGCATGTATATATATATATATGCATACATAAGCATCATGTGTGTGTGTGTGTGTATATATATATACATACATAAGCATCATGTATGTGTGTGTGTGTATA
>MU224600.1:4083663-4094603 GCA_018584345.1 Thuja plicata
CCAACTTACTAAAAATAGTAAGTTTCCAAAAATAGCAACTTTGTACAAAATAGCCCTTATTGAATAGAAAAACACATATTTTTGGGTGATGCAAGATTGTCCTTACACCCAGGATGCTCCTGCATCACTTGTTGTTTTGTCAAATTAGGTATGTATTCTGGTTCATCTTCACTATCTGACTTATCAAGGATAGGAGTAGTGTTCTTGTTGTGATTCGCAAATCCTAGGCCAACCGGCTTCTTGGACTTGCATCCAAAAAGAACATGATCAAGAGGTTCAGCTCTAGCATTACCTCTGTGATTAACAGGGCCATGTCTGGGATAGTCCATCTGTCTGAAAAAAGTATACCCTCGTCTGTAAGCCTTAGGAGAGGGAGAGAAGTTCTCATTGTGCATATATTTCTCTTCTCTATAGATCTTGTCTCTAACAAATGTCTCCTCTTTCTCATCTTGAATAGGCACTGAGGATTCTACAAATGTGCCAAATAAAGTCATAGCCGAAGAGGAAGGTCTCTTTTCTTGTGAAGGTTTGTCATAAGACCGAGCTGAAACTGGCAGTGTTGTGAGGGAGTTGAGTTGATACCCCCCATGCCAAGGTCTATCGACTTAAGCTTGTCTTTACATTCAGCTAAGGTCTCATTAAAGTCTTTTGCTTCTCTATTGAGGGGAACATGAGTTCCTGCTGAAATTGAATTAATAGATAAAGTGTTATCCCCAGGTATACAAATCTCTAGTCCATTGTAAGGGAACTTAACACACTGATGATAGATATACAGCACCACTTGCATATCATAAATCTATGGTCTACCAAGTAAGATATTATACGCAAGGGGGGCAGCATCAACTATTTGAAATAAAATATCTTTTTCAACAGGGCCAATCCTAACATGAAGGACTACCAACCCCTTGGAACTTCTCTCCACCTCATAGGCTTTGATAGTGATCCTTTTCCTAGTATATATGACTTTTTCAGAATAACCCAACTCTTTTAAAAGACTAAAAGAACAAATATTAAGCCTAGCACCCCCATATATCAACACGTGCCTCACACGGGTTCTATGGATCATGACCTCAATATGAAGAGAGAGATTGTGTGGGTGGCTCAAAGATTTATCATCATCCTCCAAAAATGTAAGGTAATGAGGGCTAGCAATGTGGTTAACATGTTCTGGAATTGATCGACATCTAAGTTGTTGGGGACGTTTGTCGTGCGCAAAGCATCCTCAAGAACTTGCTTGTGTCTCGGGGACAACTCTAAGAGCTCAAAGATCAAAATATAAGCTGGGGTTCTTTGCAACTGATCAACAAGACTATAGCTTGACTTAGGATTAACTGTTGGTTTTGAGGTGACATTCTTGGATGCCACTTGCTTAGGTTTACTCGGTTGACTTGAATTGGGTCCTCTAATGAAAATGGGACCTTGACTTCGTGTGTGTAATGCCCCACCAGGGAACCCAGGAGAAATTAACCCAAACACAACACTAAGTACACGGAATAATTTTTTTTTTAATATTTACAAACAATATTAATAACAACGCGGAAGCAACACAATGAAGTACATGACGTACATGAAATACAACTCATACATGACTAACTTTCCTCGAGGGTTCCTTGACGTAGAATTACTTAAACAAACTAATCTATGATTACAATAATAAAGAACTGACATAAAGGTTACACAATCTGAAACCAATTACATACATCTCATAATAAAGATTACATATACAACTGATACCATAAGGTATACTACCCAATCAACATCCACTACACAAATCGCAGGGTATGTAATAATACATAATAACCAATACAATGCATCCTCCAAAGGATGATAACCAATATAAACATATGGTACAAATATACAACTCATGAAACTGAGCAAGTCTCCAAAAGACTATGAAGATGAAACTACAACAAGGAATATCCAAGCAAGAAGAAGAATCCGTCGAAATCTCAATGGTAATAAGAATCACTACCACCCGACCACGTGGAGCCAAAGGTCCACTCCCACCGTGTTGAGGAGATAATAACAGGCCCATCACACGGGGTATACAACAAGAACACAAAACAAGGTACATGACCTCATACTTCAATGCAAAGGAAGATCCTAGAAGCAATCTAAACCATAACAAAGAATACTAAATAGCACCAAATGTAACTGACACACATAGGATAACCTAAGCTGTATATAGGGAAGTGTCATCACATAAGTCCAACCTTGAAGGTAACCCTAGTAGTACCTCTTGACCCTGGCCTCCAGGTGACACTATGTGGCTCAGTGATCCTTTCGCGTAGACAAAGATCCCAACTCCCATCCTATCATGCGACAGCACCCAAGGCATGGGTAGAGACTCAGATATCTTATTAATTCATTTTAAACCCCTTTAATGTATTATATTTCCACTTATTAAGTAACTTTCCAATGGGTTTACCTAGTAACCACTTCGGATCCTGAACCCCCATTGCAAGCCACTTCCCCACTATACCCTTAGTTAACCTACCTAGGCTCAAGATCAAAACATGAAGATACACATACTCACAAATCGCATCCTGCCCATTCAGGATCACATAGGTTCTCAAATAACCAAACAATAACCACAATATCTTCATAAAGCCAAACAACACATCAAAACTGAATCAGATTGGGTTTAGGAAATCAGGACTATGACATCATCATATAAACACAAACGACATTGCATAAAACACCATGCAGAAAGTATAATCCTGAAAACCTCCAAATTAAATCCTAGGGTCGTCTAGCCCAACAGATACCCGAAAGCATAACTACATAAAAGAATACACTAATTTATTTTATCACGCACTCCAGACACATCAAATCCTTTTTAGAATGCATGAAATCAAATATAATGTTAACGTACAAATAAACAAATTTATGATTCTCAATCATGCAAATTCATTTATTCACTAAAATTACTATCTAGAAATAATTCAATATACCAGATCGATAAAGCATTAACATTTCATATAGATCTATTTATAAACAATTTATAAATACATCTAGGAGAAAATTACCAATATCTAGTTATAATTACAAAGTTATAAAATACAATTTAGAAGCCTTCAATGTCAATCTAACATTAGTTTCCTCATTTTCCTCAATTAAACCACTTGCATCTGATGTATTCTTACTAAAATAAATATCTATAAGTTTTAGCGTCAATCTCGTCAACATAACCCCTTTAATAACCTCCATTCTAATAAATCCATTTAATTATTATTTTATATGTATATTTACGCACATATATATATAAATTAGAAATCATACTACATATATATCAAATACTAATATAAATTGAAATTAATACTATATATATATATATATATATTAATTACTAAATAATATTAATCAATTTATATTAATTATTAAGTAACATTAATTATAAATTAAAATTTAATTAAAATAAAAACTGAATTAACCAAATTCCAAATTAAATTGGATAATATAAACTAAGTTTTAAAACATATAAAAAAACATTGAGGGCTTGAAATGACACTCTAGAGGTGGGACCCCTTAGCACCACGACGGGCTCTTCATCAAAGATAGGAGGAGAGTCCACATCTAGATCATAACCATAGGGATCTTTACCCCTCATCATATTGACATTTTCTTCTACAAATTCAAGCATGTTGATAGTATTCTCTGCATTTGTGTAGGTTTAATTGATCTCAGTTGTGCCATTCTTAGCTTTAGAGGTTTCCCACTTCTCATACTTGGGAAATGGTTCCTTGAATGCCTTATGATTGGCATTGGTGTTCAATCCATCTATCTTAAGTTTACCTTTCTCAATGAGATCTTGAATAAGATGCTTGAGTTTGTAGCAGTTTTCAATGTCATGTCCAATACCATTGTGAAACTTGCAAAAGGCCTTCTCATCCCACCAATGTGGCTTAACATCAGGTATATAATGTTTCGCGGGATCTTGAGGATGTGCAAGGTTGTTGGTGTTATATGCTAAATGTAGACCTCTGAATTCAACACAAACACAACATAGTCTTTACACAATCGCTTAATTCACAAAGACAAACATGAATTGTTTGTTCTGCAAATTCGATTGAGACGACCTGTTGCCTCCTAATTAGTTGTGGATGTTGAGTTTTACCCTCAGAACGAGAGCCAACAACCTGACCATTGCTAACATGGAGGATTTTAAGAATGTAAAAAGAGAAGAATTGCCATGAATCTTATGAAATCTGCAACTAGTCTATGAGAAAATGCTATTAATCTATAAATTGAGAAGCAATTTAAGATATGAAAGAAAATTACACTAATCTAAGAATGAATTGCAATTACTCTATGGAAATGAAATGCAATTAATCTAAGAAATAAAGTGCTTTTAATCTAGAAATGAAATGCTTGTATTCTATGAAAGGAATTGCTTTTAAGCTAGAATTGAACTTGAAATGGATTTAAGAAGCTTGAAAGTACCAAATTGAGATGTTAGACATATAGATAAATCATAAAGTGAAAGCTAAAACATCTTCAATTCCAATTAAAACTAGCCTAACTATGCAAATAAATCTTGAAACATGAAAGAATTGAAATGCAAATTGACTATAATATTGATGCTCTCCAAAAATCATCCATCTCTAATGAAGAAGAAGAGGTCCAATTTATAGAAAACCAAGGAAAGAAAGTGAAGAGTTTCTTGAAAAGAAACAGTTGTCTCTTCATTCTCCATTTGAGACAAATAAGCAAAGATTATTTAAATAAAAGGGTGAATTATTTCCACATAAGTGTCTTTTCACATGGAATTATGGAATTCCTTTTTGAGGATAATTCATCCAATAATTAAATAACCTTTCAATTCCTTTTATGTATATTAGCCAAAGGGGGAGGAATTGATTTAATTAAAAGCACTTAGGACTTTAAATTTAAATCAATTAATCATAGGGATTTTTAGCTAATAATCATTAAGAATTTAGGAATTAAATGTAATGTCAGATTTATGCAAATTTGGGTTTTCTGCATTTGAAACTCAGTCAATTAGGAGAAGAATGTGCCTAGTGCAATAGGACTTTGAGGATAAGAAAATGCACCAAAATTGATTGGATTATTAGGTGCCAATTTTGGGGTGTTACAGTTGGCAATGAGCATTTTCAAGACATCTTCACATGAGTCACCAAGTTTTGAAAATTGACATCTTTCTTTCTTAGGCCTATCTTGGTATCTCGGCTTGCTCTCTTGTTGATTAGATGTATTGAGCTTCATGGCTTGAACATCACTAAACAAGTGGAGCATAGTTTGATCTTTGGGTTGAGAGGAGTCCACAACTCCATCATTGACCACTTTTTTGTTCCTATTCCAGTGTGGGTTCTTTCCTTTATCCTTGTTAGAGTTGTCATTATTTTGACCATTATTGTTGTTGTTGTTTCCATGTTTGGTCAAAATTCTTGATTCTTTCAAAACATCCTCAATCCTACATGCGGTTTCAACCATATTGTCAAAGGAATCAAAAACCATCTTCCTAACTTCATACCACATTTCAGGAACCAAGTTGCTAACAAGGATGTCAATCTTTTCATTTTCAGGAATGGTTCTAGAGTAGTGAGAGCATTGTTGTCTCCACCTTTGCAAGAAAGTGACAAAGGATTCCCCTTGATTTTTCTTTAGGTTTCACAAGTCCAACATGGTGATAGATCTTGAAAGGTTGTATGCAAAGTGTTCAACAAATCTGTGGACAAACTCTTTGAAAGTCTTAACAGGAGGAGTTATGTTAGTGAACCATTCCATCACTTGACCCTTAATAATCCTTGGGAACAATCTCATGATGTAAGAGTCATCTTGATGGAACTCAAAACTTGTGGTATAAAATTGGCGCACGTGATCATGTGGATCTCCATTCCCATAATACTTGTCATATTGAGGGATCTCAAACTTTCTAGGGAATTCTTTCATGTTAACACTTTTTTCAAAAGGATTAGGACAAATTGAATCGAGTGAGAATGAATTCATGGGTGCTAACATATTTTCCATCATGCTCTTAAGTTGTTTGATCTCCTCTTCTTGAGATGGACCTTGCTTCTTAATCTTCTTGTCCACATCAAAGTTATAGGGGACTCTAGCACCTTTGCTGATTAAACTCTCTAGGAACTTGTCTTTGTTTTGCTCCAAATATTTCTCCACATACTACTAGAAAAGAGGTTCTTGTTGCATTTTCATAAAGTCTTGGGAGGTGAGGTCAAAACTTGAGCTACTACCCCCATATTGTGAACCATGATGAGCACATTGTGAAGGTTTTTTTGAGATCCTAGGATGTGTTCGTCTCCTATAATGATCATTTCTTGAAGCCCTTCTTCCTCTAGGGCTAGGAGATTGTGATGACGTCCTTGAACGTCTTCCACTTCATGGACTCTCAGGAGGAGTGGATGGAGGAGATTTATTTCCACCACTAACATGCATGTTATTAAATTGGTCATTGAGTCACTGAGCTAAGAGTCTATCTTGCTCCTCCTGGAGGGATTTCTTTTCTATTTCCAACAAGGTTTGTCTCTCCAACTCTAGGAGTCTAAATCACTTTTCCTTTTCATCTTGTTCATCTAGGAAGGCTTTCTTTTCATGCTCAATTCTCTTAAGTATTTCACTTGTGTACCTTGAAGATGTTTTGAGCGGTGAACTTGGTCTTGAATGTCGAAACAAATTATTGGTGTATGATGCATTTACGCGAGTGTCATAAAATTCCTCATCTTGGTTTTTAGGTTGTGATTGCTCATCTTGATAAGCTTGCCTCTTGCGTCTCTCATCTCTATGGTGTGCATCTAGATATCTAGTTGAGATAAGGGGTGAAGCTAGTCGACTGTCATGAGAGGAACCGCCAAATGAAATGGTATCTCTATGTTTTGCAAATATGTCATCAAGGAATGTATCCATGTCTTCCCTCTCTTGTCGAGTCATTGTGTAACTCATATCCATATCCAAGCAAGAAGATGCTAAGGGTGTACCCAACTCACTAAGGTGACTCTTGGAATCAAACCAAACTTCTGAGTTGTTCCTAGGTGATTGATCAAATATGGGTTCTTTTCCCTTATGTTTTTGGTGAGTTTGAACTAAGGGTAATTGGTTAAAGACTAATTGAGGTTGTTTTCCTTGATCTACTTGATATCTTATTGTAACTAGCATGAAAGAAAATGTACTAGCTGATAGGATGACGCTAAGAAACGTTGGTACCAAACTAGGATAGTGTAGGCATTAACTTGTCCAAAAGAGAGGTGATAAGATAGAATTTTGCAAGGGGTGTAAACCAACACTGCCACAGAGGTGCCCACTAAATGGGTGAATACCCTAACAGATATAGATCAGGAGGGTGATTTACCCAAGTTATATTGATTGAAATTGAATTTGTATGAAAGTGAATGGACAAGAGATTACCAAAACTCTCCAAGTGTGTTATCAAAGGATCTTAAAGGTTTATCTTCTCAACAAGGATGGTTTCTAGCTTACCAACTCCAAGAAAGGTCACTTGTGAAATCAAATATTTCTATTTCAAGAGGTCAAAACGCAAGAATCCAAAGTGTTAACAAGCTTCTAATAGTGGGGTAAGTGACCTAATCTAATCTGGATCAGTCAAGGAAGACTGAAAATGACAGGATAGAAAATTGGGCAAGTTGACAGTTTGACACTTAAGAATGTAGATTTGATGTTCATTTTGATGTTTGGTGTATGTTTTGATGTTTCACTCACGCAAGACACATCAAGAAGATTGTTTTTTGTAAATAAGATAGTCACTCCACAACTTAGGTAAGCCAGGGAAATATATGTTAAATTCTCACTTGAACCAAAGTTCAGCCACGTCTACTCATAGTGGACAACATAGAAGCTTGGAGGCACGGGCTCCTCCTTACATGTGCACTCACTTCTTAGGCACACCAAGCTTCAAATCCCAAGGGAATCACTTCCCAAAGGACCGTTGTCTCTACTAAGAGCTATGAAAATGTGGGACGTCTTAGTCAGTCTCTAACCTTCCGCGTCAATAGATAGAGGTTTTTTGGTCACTAAAACAAAGTTTGTAGTCAAGGCATCCATTCAGGTGGTTGTGATCAAGTCATTTTCTCAATTAAGGGGGCTCTCCCAATCCTTTCAAAATAAGGCTTTCACCTTAACAATGTAGGGACTTAACGCACCACCAGGGTACTAGAGGAGATTTTGGCTACCACAATGAATTCACACCTGTCCACTGTGAGACTAATCACAATGGAATTTTTTATATACTAGTTCGGAAGGGCTTAGATTTAGCCTGTTACCGGTTGGGAAATCCACTCTCACTAGCTCTATTAAAGCACTTGGGAGGTAGCCACACTAGAAGAATTATATGAGTTTCTCTTGCACCCAAGATCCACAAAGGCAAGGGGAGAGGATACATTCATATAATTCTTAGGATTACAATCTAAAAGACACTTCAAACACATAAGAAAATGACAACAATGCTTCTAGATTTTTTATCATCCCAAAAGGGTGAGAACATAGTTTCCTAACATCATTGTCATTCCTAAAATATCAAAATAGAAGTTCATTTTAGAAGTCTTGCATGTGGGTTCCTATTATAATAAAACAAAACAAAATGCAAGCACAATATTTATCATGCTATCAATCAACGAAACCTGCAAGACAATTCATTAGTAGTCTTTATTTGATTCTTCTTTCAACATCCTGCAAACCACATGTTAAGTTGTTTTAGAAATAAAAATTAGAAAAACACAGCAAACAACAAACATCAAACAAGATATGCAATGTATACTCAACTTATGCAAACCCTAGGGTTAGATCTGAAAATCAATTGTTAGGAGCAATAATAACCAGCAAATAATCTAAATGACAACTCATATCATGCATTGAACCATGTGAAAAATAAGTGCAAGCTAATCATTAAATGCCCTTTTTTTAATTTTGATTTTTGACCTAGTCAAGAAGATTGGACCTATATGACATGAATTCGGATCCCAAATCCTAAATGTAGAAAAAAGACCCCTTTTAAAAAATAGAGAGCTTTCCAAAAATGTTAGAATTTTAAAAAGATCTTTTCATTTGTGCCCTAGGGAGCCATTTTCCCAAAATAAACTATTTTTCATAAATTGACCAAATGAGTTATGATATTGCATCTAAATTTAAAACACAAAGAATGGACCCCCTGTAGAATTTAAATATCTTTCCGAAAATGTAAAAATTTATGAAAAATATGTTGATTTGCACTAAAAATTAATGTTCTATGAAAAATAAAGAACAAATTATAAAAAATTCACAATACCTCAGAAAAATCTAAATTGTTTATTGAAGCTTCTCTGATATGTCGCAAACTTGCAAAAAAATTTCAGACCGAAACTCCAAGCTGTTTGGGAGATATGATCAAATCTTTGAAAATCTAGGGTTTTCGTCTCCAAGCAAATCTGCACAAGGGGATTAGCTCCAAAAATAATCAAAATCAGCATGTAAAGATGGGTTTCCCCCATGGTGGGCACCAAAAATGTGTGCTAAAATGTTGACACACATTTATAAGTCATTATATTCAAGATTTCTCAAGAATGAGGTCCCAAATGGCGACTCATAGCTCCATATTCATGGAGTGCAAGGGTTTGTGATGAAGGCCCTCAATTTAGACCTAGTTATGCCCATGCAAGTACACCATGAAATGAGATATTCAAAGAGGAATAGAAAGAATGCTAGCCTCCATGATCACCAAATATGCATGCAAATGAAAATGAAAGCTTTTCTATATGATAACAATGCATGAAAGGAAACTAGTCTATATAATAACAATGCATGAAAGGAAATATGCAAGCTAATCTATGAAAGAAATATGAATTTAAATTAACCTAAATCTACTCTAAATGGATTTCCATGAATGCATGAGAGAAGAAGACAAGAAGAAGAAGTTGCATGGTCCAAGCTCAAATGCTCAAACTCTCCTCTAAAATTGCTCTCCAAACCTGCAGCATAACAATAGCATAAAAGTGTATCTCTTTTGATTATCCAAATGAGAAGGAGAGGTTTCCTTTTAAAGAGAAATGGATGGTAGAGATTAAAAGGTAAAAATAAATGAGCAATGGTGGAGATTAAATCTTGGTTGATCCATGTGCTCATATCTTCAAAAGGCAAAATCAAAGGCTATGATTAAGAGGCAAAAAACCCACCACTTGGAAAGATGTGTAGAAAAAGGAACTTTATTTATTTTTATTTAATTTATTTCTTTTTTCAACACAAAGAGGGATTTAAGTGGAGATTTTATTTAATTAAAAGAGGGATTATCTTTTAATTAAATAAGATTGTTTTATTTAATTAAAAGGGATATTTTAATTAAATAAGATAATATTATTTAATTAAGAGAGATTTTAATTAAATAAGATAAGATTATTTAATTAAGAGAGATTTTAACTAAATAAGATAAGATTATTTAATTAAAAAGAGATTTTAATTAAATAAGATTATTTTATTTAATAAAAAGGAATTATTTTCTTTTAATTAAATAAGATAATTGATGAAATGATCAAACCTTAAGAAATATTGAAATAATTGAATTAATTACGCTTTGATCAAGGAAATTGATTTGAATTGAAAATGCTACAAGGCATTGATTCAGGAATTTGATAAATTGATTCCATCATTTGATAAATTGAAGAATGGGGGCCCATAGTCTAGGCGACCATTTTAGGGTGCTTACAGGTACATGTCATATACATATGTATGTATGTGTACATGTATGTCATATGCATGTATATACATGTCATATTGTATGTACATGTATACATCATATGTACATACATACGTACATGTATACATGTATATGTACATGTCATATATATATATATATCATACATGTACATGTTATATGTATATATGTACATACATACATATGTTTATATATGTATGTATGTACATATATACATATAACATGTACATGTATGACATATATATATATATATATATATATATAT
>MU224600.1:4100023-4126065 GCA_018584345.1 Thuja plicata
CAGTTTAACGACAATATGCATCTGAATCTGAAAGTTTTTTTCAAAATGTAGACTTCAATGTCCGTTTAGGCAAAAAAGTGTAACCCACTATTGTGGGATCACCCCAGGAGAACTATGGGAGTTCCCCTCTAGAGCACACAATAGACCAGGAAGGAATGATGTGTTGGAAATGGCTTTTGTTTTAGTTGTTGGCATTCATGTTTTGTCATTGATGTCAACATATGTTTTTTATGAGATAGACAGACTGTTTATCACTGATGTATGGATGACTGACAGAAGTGTACAAGAACTGTATGTTTCATAGTATGTGAATATGGGGATGTGTATAGGAATGATCTTCTATCTTATATCTAAGGTCGCTTGAGTTTATGTTTATGTTTGTTTGAGTTACAATGATTTTGGTGAAGACCGTTTGCAGAACAGTGGCAGAGAATTGTGACAGAGTTAGTCTCTAAGTTTTTAGGATAACTTGAGTGCGAGAACAATTCATTTTATGTGAGCTTGAGGAATGAAAAAAGACATGTTGAGGAATGTTTTTTATGATTCTTGGGTCACAATACTATTGGTGACGTCAGTTGTGGCATGTGTTCTAGAGAAGACCTTCTGGGGGTGACTTCATAGATGTGGCATGTATTATGGATAGCTAGCATGGATTATGGACCTTGGATTATATTTCATGGATCATAATTGATGTTTACTTGTTATAGGTACCATGTGTATCTTAACAAGGGGTTATGTAATTATTTGTGCCTTGGGGAAGTCTTAATTGGCCGACCTAATTACCTATTGTAAACTTGTATAAAAGAAAGTTGTTTTCTTTTGTGGAGAATGTGGCATGAGACAGCGAAGTGTGGAAGCTGCAAGCTTGTATTTTCAAAGTCTGCTAGATGTAGATCAGTGGTTGTGATTGAAGAACTCCATTGGAACTTTTTAAGCAAAGTTGTTTCTATCAGTCGTGTTTGTTCCCAAAATCACAGATTGGAAAT
This sequence comes from Thuja plicata, assembly GCA_018584345.1. Taxonomy (NCBI): domain Eukaryota; kingdom Viridiplantae; phylum Streptophyta; class Pinopsida; order Cupressales; family Cupressaceae; genus Thuja; species Thuja plicata. The sequence continues at coordinate 4,101,010 of MU224600.1, forward strand.
CCAAGAGCTTTGCCAATTCTCCTATAGGATTTCTTCAATCAGTCTTGGCCAATGAACAAGAATAATCTAATTCCCCTGAACTTCAGACTTTGCTAAACCTAGGTGGGTAAACCCTCACCCCAAACACTAAGGTGTCTTTATATAGAAAATTTAAACTTGTTTGATTTCTCAAAGTGGCAAATATTCCTTGAGACTGATCAGAATAAGAAAATACATTTCTTACTTGTGCTTAAAAGTTATGAACACTTATGAATGCTTTGTAAAAAAAATTTGTATTTATAATTGAAATTGTGTGTAATAAAATTGCTATAGGTATGAGATAATATACTGATGACTTCAAATATACAAGAATGAAATGAAAAAAACTTCAATGCTCATGCAAAATGTAAGAAACTCTTTTGAGGAAATACGCATGCCAGTCCCTTATCCAACTAATTGGGTAGATAGTAGTCAAACTTTACTTTAACTATCATGTACACTTTACACTTCAACTCTGAATTTCTTCCCCATTGACATCAAGGATGAATTGATTCTGAAATTAGTTTTAGTCTAATTGAATTTAATTCCTTAGCAGGAAACCAATTAGACAAGGAGTTGCATAAACAAGAAATTCATATACATACCTTGATATTCAAAAATTAATATTCAAAATATTTCAATTCTTTGACATCTAACTATAAAGAAGAAAATCTTTGTAATTGGAAGTGTAAAGGACCAATCCAGTAAAAGAGAATGAACTCACTTCTTCAACCTTGGACAGGAAACAGGTTTTCTTTGTATTGATCAAAAAGTGAATACAATTGATTTGCATATCGGTTGCAGTCACTACCCGAGTGCATTATCCATCGTTACACTATATATTATCATATCAAAATATTTTTATCCCCCCTCCTACATGGTCTTGATATCCCTTTTATATAATACGAAGGGATGCAACAAGCTAATGATCGTTACAAAACAACTATCTTTAAAATAAAACCCTATTTTAGGTAGTAATTACAATCTTTATAACTAATTCACGGGAAATTAACTCCATTTAGTTGAAGTATCCCAAGCATGGCCAACACTTCATCATCAAGATCATCATTGACCCAACCATTGTCATTCATCTATATTTCTCATGCAAGGTTGTGCAACTCAGCTTGATCCTGCTTTGCTTCCAACTCATGCATATCACACTCATATGTCGCATAACTAGTTCTAAGTTCTGAGGACACTGACATTAGGTTGTTAAGAAATTTTGTTCGATCTTCTTCTATCCCTATCATATCAGGTTGCATCACTATATGCAGATTCTCATTCTGAGGATCATAAACCGTTGGTAAACCCATCCTCTAGCTTAAAATTTGAATATGTTGTACTCATGTCAGTTTTTTACCCACTTATAGAAATATTTAAGGAGTTTACCACCTTCTAAAAATACCTAATTTCATTTCCTCATTAAATGCAAACACGATCAGCTGGCCTCACACGATTGAATTTAATTTCTTTGCATCATACATTCTCTTTGAAATGACAATCCCGTCTTGTCCATCCCGGAGTAGATATCCTTGATTGTCGTTTAAAACCTTCCACTTGACTCAAATGGTAATCAATGATATAACATAGCTTCCCATATGTATTTCCATATACTTAATAGGATCTTTCAATCTACTCAACAATCACTTTAAATAAATGAGAGCCATTTTTTTAACTTTGTATCTCAGGTTAATCTTATAAATATATCTTATACTCTTGAAAAATATTTTCTTTATCTCTTTCCTAACTAATGCCCATTTAATTCTAAATAAATTTTGAGCATGAGAAATATTCCCTTGTAGTTAAATTATTAATTCAACCATCCTAATTCTTTTCTCCATTTCGCAGTTCATTTAAAAGGTTCCCTGTGAAACAAAAAAAACTTATTGTTTCGCTTACCCTATTATCACTATTCGCGAAATAGAGAAATTTTACCATTTTGAAAATGCTACTTCTTTGGCCCACGAAATAGAAAAAAATGATGCTCTTTTGCATATAGTTTCAAATTTTACCTCTACATCATACCGAGTGAAGATAATCACTGAGTCACCGAGCACGAAATAGAGTTTGAACATATATTGAATTCAAGGAGAAAAACACATTTAATGTGAAGGTGCAAAGATCAAGAAGATGATAAGGATGAAGATGAATTTTTTTACAAGATCTACGATCATCTAAAATAAAGTTCAAAATCTAATATGAAGATTACGCAGCAAAAGGAAAGTTGTGAGTTCCAAGAAAAGTGCAAGTCACGAGGCAAAGGTTAACGGTCTAACCAAGTTGCAAATGATTGAATCAGTTCATAAGAGATGATCTAACAGCTGAGCATAATTGAAGGAATACCTAATCAATGAGATTAAGAGGCAAAATAGAGGCCTATATATTTTTGAGTCTGTATGCTTATACAGATATGTTGGTGAGTTGAAGAGTTGAAGTGCTACCGAGCAAAGTAGAGAAAGAAGTGGAGATCCATTCTAGAGGAGACTGATTAGTTATTGATGCCAATATTTTTAGAGATTGCACAAGGGATTTGATCAAGCAAAAGATAGTTGCGAAATCACAGATCAATTCAGTACATTGTTTCTTACTAATCTTTGTAACAGAAAATCTCTTAACCGAGTGGACCTAATAATTCTTTTTGTAAATCCTTGAGAAAGGTAACATTCTAGGATGAATATTTAAGCCCTCTAACCAGGCCACTCCTAACAGGTGAAGATCTTAACAGATCTAAGGTAAATCCCCTAACAGGGTCACATCTAACAAATGTACATTGTAATCTTTAAACGGATTGGCTCTTAACTGAGAATACTTTGGAAGAGTATTTATTTTTGTGGGTAAAAATTCCCATGGAGGTTTTTCCCGAATTTGGTTTCCTCGTTAAATATGATGTTACATGTGATGCGTGATAACTATGGATTTTAGTTTCTTATGTTATATATTTTTTATCAAGTTTCAGTTGTTGCTTTTATTTGAGTTAGTGAATTGAATCAGAGGCTTAGTTTTAAAGTGTTAAGTTTCAAAATTTGCTGATTCACCCCCNGTCCCCCCCCCCCCCCCCCCCCCTCTCATTAAACCATCATTTGGTAGGGAAAACCAACAATTGGTATAAGAGATAGTCCTCTGAGGAGATAAGTTTGAAGGTACTTGAGTTAAAGATTCAAAGATGTTTAAGAGGGAAGCACGAAAGTTGAATAGGAATAACTTTTCTACATGGTAGAACAAAATGAGGCTTCACATATCTGGTATTGGAGATTATGCACTGAATCATCTTGACACCAAGTACTCACCTCAACCATTTGGTCCTTTGACACTTGAGCAGATAAGAGAAATACAAGAACATACACAAGTAATGATTGAGATATCTTCTACTCTCACCAACCTAGAGTTCAATGATTTACAAGGTTGTGATACAGCTAAGCATATGTGGGATAAGCTTGCATTGGTTTATGGTGGAGATCAACATGTTAAGAATGCTAAGAATGAAATATTAAGAGGAAATTTTGAATCAATGATAATGAAATAAGGAGAAAACATTGCAGCATACAACACAAGACTAAAGGAGGTTTCTATTGCTATTAGAGGTGATGGTGGAACCATTGAAGAAGAAGATGCTACAAGAAAGATGCTTATAACACTACTACCTATCTATGCCATCCAAGAGTCTACTATTCAAGAACTGAGATCCATTCCACAGATGGTTGTTACTTTGGATGCTACAATCAGTAAGCTAACTGCTTTTGAGCTGAATGATTTTGATAATAGTTTGCCTGCTACTTCTAAGATTGAATATGAATTCAAATCATATTTGACCATTGGAAAGTTTAGAGATTCTAGATCTAGTGATGGATATACAAGTAGTGATAGTGAAAGATTTCAAAGTTGTAAGAGTGAGCTTAAAGAGCTATATGTTGAAGATGAAAAGAATGAAGCTAAGCTTGAAGCTTTATTGGCTAGAAGGTTATCGAGAGGTAAAGGCAAGTACAGAGGTAAGCTACCTTTGAATCGTTTTACATGCAATAAGATTGGTCACATAGATTCTAACTATCCTATAAATATTGAGAAGAAAGATAACAGAGATAACAACAAGAGTGAGAATAGATTCAGAAGATTCGGAGACTTCAAGAACAAAGGAAAGAAATCATGCTACATTCTTGAAGGAGGATCATCTAATGATGACACCGATGATGAATAAGAAGAAGTTTTTTATGTTTCTATTAAAGATGACTCTGATGAAGAAAGGTATGTTGAAGAAAAATCCCTAATCTCACAAGTAAGTAAAAATGATACATATATTATAGACAGTCGTTTCTCACACCATATGGCTAGTGATACTGATAATTTTATTACTTTGAAAGAGCATAATGGTGGTAATGTTAGATTTGGAAATGATACCTCGTATCATATGAAGGGAAAGGTTCTATAATTCTGGAACAATACTAAATGTGATGATGTTTATTGGGTTGAAGGTTTGAAGTACAATTTGTTGACTATGGCACAGTTGAATAATACTTGTCACCAACTGGAATTTCAAAACAAGAAGGTTAAATTATTTGATCATAAGGGAACTCTGATTGCCACTAGAGGACAATCTAAAGGTAACTTATTCTACCTTGATACATCCATAAAGAGTTGTCTATTTTCTAAGATTGAAGATGTATGGTTATGGAACAAAAGGCTATGTCATGTTAACTTTGAAAACTTAATCAAAGTGCATAAGAAAAATAGAGTAAGAGGTCTATCGAGTCTAGACAAACCTAAGAATGTAATGTGTAAGGGATGTCAAGTAGGTAGGATGATTAAATCAAGATTTACAAGCAAACCTTATACTACACAAGGTATTTTGGAGTTAGTACACACTGACCTATGTGGTCCCATGAGAATACAAAGATACTATGGAGATAGATACTTCATATTGTTTGTTGATGATTACTCTAGAATGATGTCATTTATGTTTCTAAAATAAAAATCTGATGTGTTCCAAATGTTTAAGTGGTACAAGGCTAGAGTTGAAAAAGATACAGGGAGACAACTGAAATGTTTGAGATCTGACAGAGGCGGAGAGTTTACATCTGATGAATTTACACTCTTCTACAATGATCACAGTATAAAGAGACAATTTTCTGCACCGAGGACACCACAACAGAACGGTATAGCCAAAAGAAGAAATAGATCCATTGTGGATTGTGATAGAACGTTGATGATTGAGAATGGCATTTCTCAAACCTTCTAGAGAGAAGTAGTCAGCACTATTTCTTATACACTTAACTGAGTACAATTGAAGAAGGGAACAAACAAGACACCTTATGAGATTTGGTATGGACAAACCAAATGTAAGTTACTTCAAAGTATTTGGAAGTGGGTGTTATATTCTTTAAGATGCTAGAGATGGAAAATTTGACTCTAAAGGAGATGAAGGAATATTCTTAGGATATTCTACTAAGATCAAAGCCTACAAATGTTTGGATAAGGCTACTAACAAAATAATAGAAAGTGCAAATGTGAGGATTGATGAATTTGTAGAGAAGAATAATGAAGACAGCAAGAAGGAACTCAAGGATTATCAAAGATTTTTTTATGTATAGACTGAGATTCCTGACACCTTACCGAAAGCACAAACCGAGGAAGAAGATGAGCAGAGAGAGCTTCCACCAAATGATGGAAATGAAGAGATATCACTGGCTACTGAGCCTGTGTTGGAAAAGTATGTGAAGAGACACCACTCACCGAGTAAAATCATTGGAGACAAGACTGCTGGAGTTTTGACAAGAAGCAAGGTAAGAGAAAAAAACATGCTTAATATCTAAATTTGAATTGAGAAAAGTAAAAGATGCATTAGAAAGTGAAGATTGGATGATATCATTGAAGGAAGAGATAAATCAAATTCAAAATAATAATACATGGACTTTGGTACTGAGACCAAAAGATAAGAGTGTAATTGGTACTAAGTGGATTTTTAGAAATAAGTTGAATAAGCATGGTAATGTAATTGGAAATAAAGCAAGATAAGTTTGCGAGGGGTATGCACAAGAAGAAGGAATAGACTATGGTGAAACTTTTGCACCTGTTGCTAAATTAGAAGGAGTTAGAATTCTACTAGAATATGCGGCCTGTAAGGGATTCAAAGTTTATCAAATGGATGCTAAGTTTACATTTCTTATTGGTATTCTTGAAGTGGAAGTGTATATTGAACAAGGTGAAGAATTTGCTACGAATACTAGGCGAGACATGGTATGCAAATTCAACAAAGCATTGTATGGCTTGAAACAAGCACCCTGAGCATGGTATGAAAGATTGCATTCATATCTAATCAAAATAGGATTTTAAAGAACTAGTGACAACAACAATGTGTATCTGAAATGTGATAGTAGTAAAAAAGTTTTAATTGCTGAGATATTTGTTGACGACAATATCTTTGGAGGAAATGACATATTGTGTAGATCTTTTGTTCAGGAGATGAGAAAGGAGTTTGAAATTTCTAGGATTGGAGAGATTAAATTCTCTCTTAGACTTCAAATTCAACAGGTAAAGGATGGGATCTACATTACACAAACAAAGTACATTAAAGAGATCCTAAAGACCTTTGGTATGGATGACTCAAGACCGGTTGGAATGCTAATGGTCATTGGCTGCAAGTTTATCTTTAGATTATGAGTCAAAATAGGTCAATGAGACAATCTACCGATCTATATTTGTAAGTTGCAATATGTAGTGCATAGAAGACCTGATATTGCTCATGTAGTAGGGATTATTGCAAGGTTTTCTTCTGATCCAAAGGAAACACATATGTCTGTAGTTAAGAGAATTTTTAGATATCTGAAAGGAACTGAGGATTTTGACCTACTATAAAAGAAAGGAGGAGACTTTGACTTGAAAGTCTACATCGATGTTGATTGGGTTGGAAATATTGATGACAGAAAGAGTACAAGAGGAGGAGCTTTCTTTTTAGGAGAAAGACTAGTTACATGGCTAAGCAAGAAACAAAGTTGTATATCACAGTCTACTGTCGTGGTTGAGTATGGTGTTTCATCTATGAATTGTGCAAATATTGTATGGATCAAACAACTACTAGAAGGTATGCAAGAGGAGATCACTGATCCAGTCACTATCTATTGTGACAACAGAAGTGCTATAAACATATCAAAGAATCTAGTAATGCACTCAAAGACCAAGCACATATCTATCAAGTATCATTACTTGAGAGAGCAAGTACAAGACAAGCATGTAATGTTCAAATATGTGAACTCAAAGGAACAATTTTTTGACATATTCACAAAGCCACTACCGAAGGATGTTTTTGAGTATCTTATAGGTAAATTAGGGGTCCTACCCCTATCCAACATTTATTAATGCAAGAGGCATATTGCATAAATTCTAAGACACGTTAGAATATCTGAATTTTGAGTTGATGCTAGTGATCATACTTTAGGTGATGCATGAAGTTGTGAAAGGATTTAAGTATGCAAAGAGAAATCAGTACATACAAGGTATGATTCACTACCTGAACAATATTTTGGGAGTGTGGATCTTTGGAATTGTTGTCAAAGAGGGATAAGTAAGTAATTGATGATTACATAAGGGATAAGTAAGTAATTGATGAATACATAAGTGAAGGAGAATACATGTAAGAGGGAGAATGTGATTGAAGGCAAAGAGGAATTGAAGGAATACTTAATAAATGAGATTAAGAGGCAAAGCAGAGGCATATATATTGTTGAGTTTGTATGTTTATATAGAGATGCTAGCGATTTGAAGAGTTGAAGTGCTACCAAGAAGAGTAGAGAAAGAAGTGCAGATCCAGTCCAGAGAAGAGAATGATGAGTTGTTGATGCCAGTATTTTTAGAGAGCACACAGGGGATCTAATCAAGAAAAAGATAGTTGCAGAATCATAGATCAATTCAGTACATTGTTGCTTATTAATCTTTGTAACAGAAAATCTCTTAGCTGAGTGGACCTAATAAGTATTTTTGTAAATCCTTGAGAAAGGTAACATTCTAGGATGAATATTTAAGCCCTCTAACCAGGTCACTCCTAAAAGGGTGAAGATCTTAACAGATCTAAGGTAAATCCCCTAACAAGGTCACATCTAACAAATGTGCATTGTAATATTTAAATGGATTGGCTCTTAATCAGGCATACTTCAAAAGAGTATTTCTTTTGTGGGTAACAATTCCCATGAAGTTTTTTCCCAAATTAGGTTTCCTCATTAAATCTAGTGTTACATGTGATGCTTGATAACTGTGGATGTTCTAATTAAGTAAAAATAGGTTTTACAAGGATGTGGATGTTCTAATAACTGTAGATGTTAGTTGCTTATGTTATATGTTGTTTATCAAGTTTGTGAAGTTTTTATAAATTTTGGTTGTTGATGTTATTTGAGTTACCAATTTGAATCAGAGGCTTAGTTTTAAAGTGTTAAGTTTCAATATTTTCTTACTCACCCCCCCCCCCCTCAGTAGATCATCATTTGGTAGGGAAAACCANTTTTCTTACTCCCCCCCCCCCCCCTCAGTAGATCATCATTTGGTAGGGAAAACCAACATAATCCATATTGTCTCCAGGGGCACCCAAGATTGATTCTTTTTACTGGCCATTTTTCTTGGCATAGGTTGCCTATTGCCCCTAAAAATAGGTCACTCATTAGCCCAACTAACCTCTTCCTCCCTAAAAAACTATTCATCCTTCTTATGGAGCTCTCCCAGATCCCCTATGATGTTTACCACTTTATCCCATAAGCATTCAATCATTCAATCTTCCTCCTAAAAGATTCTCTGATTTATCTACATCCATAATGTCCAGATAATTACGGTAGACACCAGATCCCAAATTATACACAATCTAGGGCTGTTGACTTTCATCATCCATATACCAAGTAGAGATATGACATCATGTATCATGACCCAAGAAATGTCCCATCTATCCAAAAAGAAACTCCAAAGTTGTCATGTCACCTCACATTGGATAAATAGATGATCATTGCTTTCCTCATGAGAATGAAACATCACACGGTGAGATGGGCCACCCTTTCTTATTGTGAAAATTTTTTCCCACATCAAAACTCTCCTCTTCCATGTTAACCATAAAAAGGCATTGATTTTTGGTATACCAAACTTACACCAGATCCCAGAATTACCCCTTGAAGTAGTATTATTAGAGTAGAAAGAGTAGGCACCTTTCACCATCACATTCCCACTCTAATGCTTATTCCAAATAAGTCTATCATCTTTCTCTTTATGTACCAATGATATTTTTCCAAGTTTGATCTTGATGTCTTCCCACAAACCTTGCAGATCATTCAATGTAGCATTGAAATGCTTTCATTCTCTATTGAGGGTGACACTATGAATGCAATCAACCACCTTATCCCGAATCATAGTCTCACAATGTGTCATTGGAGGAGGAAAACATGGATAATCAACAAGGGCCTTGTCATCTAGCCAACCATCTCTCAAAAATTAGATCCTATCTCCTTTCCTCAATTTCCAACTCAAGTTAGGTTTGAGATGTGAACAACACTTGCTAAGGAAATTCCACATGTTGGAACCTCTAGGAAGCTCACAACTAAACAACGAATCAAAATTATTACCCAGGTATTTTTCCTCAATAACTGTGCTCTAGAGCTTGTTCTTCTCTATTTAAATCCTCCATACCAGTTTAGTTCCTAGTGCTAAATTCATATCCTTACACTTCCTTATTTTGAGACCCTCCTACTCCATAGGTTTTTGAACATCCTTCCACTTCACAAGGCAATACGCGAAGAGATCTTCATTTCCTCTCCATAAAAAATGTTCCTAACAACTTCCATATCTTTCTCCACTTTATTGTGAACTTTGGAAATTGACATAGTGTAAAACAGTACCGCAAACAAGTAGGCCTTGCTAAAGGTAATACAACCAAGGAAAGTCACTTGACTTTCCATGAAGACAACATAGTTTTCATCTTGGTGGTAGCATTATCCCACTCATTTTCCAAAGATTATCCATTAAAAGAGGCATACCAAGATATCTACTTGGTAAATTATCTAACTCATAACCAAGTACCTATTCTATATCTAGCCTCTCCACACATCCATATTTTAACAGATAAATTGGTGATTTGGAAGTGTTAACATTTTTCCCAACAACCTGCTCATACTTATTGAGCACCTTCCTAAATATATGAGCTTCATGAGCCTTGACTGCCCCAAAAAGAAGAGTTATGTCAACAAATTGAAGGTGGGAGAGATCACCAACTTCCCCAAAGACTTGAGCACCTTGTATATTGCCATCCCTCCTCTCCTTAGTTATTTTTTCCCCCAAGACCTCAACAGTAATGAGAAAAAGGTAGGGAGATAAGGGGTGTCCTTGTCGCAGGCCGCCCATAGATTTAAAGGAGTTAGTCGAAGCACCATTTATCAAAAAAAAAAGTAGGATGTGGAGGAAATTCAACTATGCACCCACCTACACCAACACTCACAAAAGAGGAATTTCCTCATAGTTTTAATCAAAATATTCCAAGGTACCTGATCATAGGCATTGTTTATATCCAATTTGATGATCATATCATCTTGATTCTTACAATGTGTAAAGTAAAGAACTTTATGGGCAATGAAAATGCCATCCAAAATCTATTTAGTCTTAAGAAACCCTCTTTGTTCCTCTGAAATCAGGTTGTCCAAACATCCCCTAAGCCTAGTAGCTATTACCTTTGAGATAATTTTGTAAATGGAATTGTATAAGGCAATTAGTTTGAACTGGTCAAAATATAAGGTTTCCTTTACCTTAGGGATTAAGGTGATGAAGGTAGAGTTGAGCACGTATCTCCAAGATTTGCATTCCTCTGTAGGCTTCCATGCATAATCTCCAAAAATTTCCCAATATTTATGATAAAATGAGATTGCACACCATCTGGCCTAGGAGCCTTTCTAGCACCTAAGAAAAAAGTTGCCTTTCTATTTTCCTCTATTGTGAATGGATACATGAGAGACTCATTTGTATCATACACAATGATATTAGGTATACACTCCAACATCTCATCTTGAGCCTGAAGGTCCTCATAACCTAAAGTGCCCAAAAATTTATAGAAGAATCTATGTGATTCATCTCTTATGGCATCAATATCATCAAACATGATATTGTCATCTCTTTGCAATCTTAAGATCTTGTTATGTTCTCTTATGATCTTGGTTGATAGTTGGAAAAACCTTGTGTTTTTTCCCTCTTTGAGCCAATTGACTGTGGACTTCTGATGACATGTAGCTGATTGAATATTTGAAGATGTTAAGTTGATCACCGAAATGTGAAAGGATAATGCAACACATTAAATTAGTTAATGGATTGTATTGTCATTGATGTCAACTCGATATAATCTAATTAGTTATAATAAAAGTGTCAAAGACTTCAGAGAACCAGAGAGATAAAGAATATGCTTTCAATAATGCATAAAATAAAAGCATTCACAATGTGACTTCAAACACCGACGGGTAGTGGAACCCAACGAACAGAGAACATCAAAAGTCAAGTCACAGTGATGCCTAAGCAAGAACACTGATGAGCATTAACGACCAGCAGAATCACAAGCATAATCGATGGCCAAAAACATAGTGTAAATTGACGGAGAAGCCCGAGGAGAACTGGAGTGTTCACCGAAGCTATCAAAGAGTTAAAACATCAAAATTAACTTGAGTTCAGAAATGACAAAATATCTAGCTGGCAGAGTTAAATATGGACTTAACTAGTAGTTATCTTTGTTTTCATCGACAAGATAAAGCCAGAGATAAGTAAAGGATTTAAAGTTGTTTTGTCCAGTTGGCAAGAAGATCTCTATGAGATAAAATATGAGTTTTTCTTTAAATCTAATAGGAAAGAATCATGGATCACACCAAGATCAAGAAAATCAAGAACCTAACAATGGTGATATCATGTCTATAAAAGAGACAACTCAATTCATTACAAATTGAAGTGGGTGAATGAATGAAAAGAGGATGCTGAAGAGAAGCTGATGAAGAGAAACTTCATACAGTCTTGATCAATCAAGCTAAGGAAAGAGCTAAATTTTTCTGCGAGCACCGAGAAACTGAACACAACATCACCAAGCAGAAGAAAAGTGGAGCAAAGGTATTAACAAAGATATATTGATCATATTACTTTAATGTGATTACAATAGATCTGAAAATCTGCAAGTATAAGTTGTATATGTGAACAGATCATACTGTTTTAGTTTAACCATTGATTCAGAAAGTATCTTAACCGAGTGGGGTTTAAATATCCTTTCTATATTGAGATACTTTTCAAGGAGTATCAAAAAGTTTGGTCATGAAGATAGCATGAGATTCTAGATACCTATTGATAGGCCAAGTGGGTGTTTGATCAAGGAAGGTAGCATAGAGGTGCCCGATATCAAGTGACAGATTAAAATTTTAAATCCTTTAACAAGGTCACACCTAATAGTTTGTTTGTAAACTTTAACAGGGTTGTCTCTTCACCGAGCTCACTTTAGAAGAGTGAAAATTTTGGATTACCGATCCCAAGTGGTTTTTCCCTTAATAGGGTTTCCACATTACAAATCCATGTGTCAATGTGTTTATGAGTCATTACTTTAGTGTTTTGCATTACACATAGCTAATTTGGATTGATCGGTATACTCTAGATAATTTATTGTCTTTCGGTAAATTAACAGACTGTTATTCAGTAAACATATAGTATAAGGTTTAACAAAGCATTCTGAGCAGTAGTAATTTGATAATAGCATTTGAAGGCATTCATCTTATAGGACTAAAGATAACTAGAGGCTTAATATTGTGGTACTAAGTTTTTGGGTTGATTATTGGAATATTTTTGAGGCCACTGATTCACCCCCCCCTCTCAGTTATTACTAACAATTGGTATCAGAGCTTGTGTGCTTAGAAAGGGAGTTTAACAGCACAAGCAAAAGATCACAAGATGAACAGACGAGATGTGCCCAAGTTGAATAAAGACAACTTTGCATCATGGCAAAGCAGAATAAGACTCCACCTGTCATGTATTGGAAATGATATTGTTCAATACTTAGATACTAAATATGTGTTGCCTACAGGACCTCACACTCTTGAGCAATTAAGAGTAAAGCATGAGCATAACTGCATGATGATAGAACTTGCATCATCACTCTCTGATGCTGAGTTTGAAGATGTCAAAACCTACACCTCTACAAAGAAAATGTGGGATAAGTTGAAGCTGGTACACAGAGGAGATGCCAATGTACTAAGAGAAAAGGCAGAAATCCTAAGAGGGAGGTTTGATGACCTAAGGATGAAAGGAGAAAATATCACTCAGTATAGCTGTAGAATCAAATAGGTAGTCAATCATATCCGAGTAGTTGGAGGTGTACTTGAAGAGGAGACAGTGGTAAGTAAAATCTTAAGAACCTTACTTCCTGTATATGCTATTAGATTTTCTGCTATTCAAGAAATGAGAGCAGTTGCAAACAATAGAGTTACTCTAGATAGTCTGATTGGTAGACTAATTTCATTCGAGATGAATAACTTTGATAATAGTGTCTTACCATCTATAGAATCTGCATTCAAATCTTCTTTAAAGATAAGTAACTCAAGTCATAGACATGTAAGAAATGATAGTGACAGTGATAATGAGGATCAAGGACTTGATGAAATTGAAGCACTAATGGAAAGAAGATTGCAGAGAGGTAAAGGTAAATACAAAGGTAAATTACCACTTGTGTGTTTCAATTGTAAAGAGGTTGGACACTTTGTTGCAAGATGTCCAAATAGAAGAAAAGATGACAAAGGAAATGATAGATCATATGAAAAGAAGTTTGATAGAGGTGATAACAGAGATTACCGAGCAATCAACAATCTGACAAAAGAGATACCCAAGACTACAAGGACAAAGGGAATAAAGTTTGTTACCTAGCTAAGAACAGAGCTGATGACACTGACACCGAATCAAAAGAAGACATCAAGATGGTATTTGTAGACATGAAGGATGATTCAGATGAAGATGAAGAAAGGTATGTATAAATTTCACTCATATCTAAAGTTAGTAAAAATGATGTCTAGATCATAGATAGTGGCTGCACTCACCATATGAACGGTTAAAAACAAAAGTTTGAGACTTTTCAATACTATAATGGTGGTTCAGTCATAATGGGAAATGATACACCTTGTCCAGTTGAAGGTAAAGGAACCATAATGTTGAATAACCTGATAAAATGTGAAAATGCTTACTAGGTAAAAGGATTGAATTATAATTTGTTAAGTGTTTCACAGTTGAACAATTCAGGTCACAGAGTAGCATTTGAAGATAAAATGCAAAGATCTTCAATAAATCAGGAAGATTGATTAGTATCGGTGAGCAGAAAAAAGGTAACCTTTTCTATCTTGATGACACTAACACCAGTTGTTTAATGGCTAGAAACGAAGACATATAGTTGTGGCACAAAAGATTGTGTCATGTGAACTTTGACAATATGATCAAGATAAGAAACAAAAGGAATGTCTGAGGCTTACCGAGCATGACTAAGCCCGAGCATATCATGTGCAAAAATTGTCAAAAAGGTAAGATGACAAAGTCTAGTTTCAAAAGTAAAACCCATACATCTAATGCAATTCTAGAATTAGTCCATAAAGATCTATGTGGACTCATGAGGACAAAGAGCTACTATGGAGATAGGTATTTTATTCTCTTTTTTTATGATTATTCTAGAATGATGACATTCATGTTCTTAAAAGATAAATCAGAAGCATTTAAGATGTTTAAATGGTATAAGGCTATGGTAGAAAAACAAAGTGAAAAGAAATTGAAATGCTTAAGGTTAGATAGAGGAGGGGAATTTACTTTAGAATAATTCACTAACTATTGCAATGAGCATGGAATTAAAAGACAGGTTTCTACACCAAGAACGCCTCAACAAAATGGAATTGCTGAGAGGAGAAACAGATCAATTGTTGACTGTGCAAGAACACTAATGATTGATAAAATCATCACTCAAACTTTCTGGAGGGAAGCTGTTAGTACTGTTGTCTACATAATAAACATAGTACAATTGAAGAAGGACACAAAGAAGACACCCTATGAGCTTTGGTATGGTCATACACCCAATGTGATTTACTTTAGAATCTTTGGTAGTCAATGTTATATTTTGAAAGATGATAGAAATGGTAAACTTGACTCCAAAAGTGATGAAGGTATTTTTCTAAGGTACTCAACCAAAAGAAACGCTTATAAATGTCTTAACAAGTCATCTAACAAAATCATTGAAAGTGAAAATGTGAAAATAGATGAATTTGTAGAAAAGAATGATAAGGAAAGCAAAAAGGAACCAGAGGACTACAACAGGTTTTTTTATATAGAACCTGAAACTCTACCTGATCAACAGTGTGTCACTCCCGAGCAACAGAACATTACACCTGAGCATCAGGCTGCAATTACCAAAAATCAGGAAAATCCTCAAGATGATGTTCTGAACAATGGAGATGAGAACGAAGGTCAAGAAGATGATCAAAATGATGAACACGGGGTTGAACTGAAACTTTCCAAGTATGTCAGAAGGCATCATCCACATAATCAAATCATAGGAGACAAGAAGGCTGGAACAAGAACAAGAAGTAAGTCACTAAACATCAAATGTTTACTTTGTGATTTTGAGCCTAAATATGTTAATACTGCACTTGAGAATGAAGAATGGGTCAGTGTTATGAATCAAGAAATAGAATAGATTGAGAAGAATAATACATGGACACTAGTACCAAGACCAGATGACAAGAATGTCATCGGTACCAAATGAATATTTAGAAACAAGTTGAATGAGAATGGAGAAGTCACTAGAAACAAATCAAGGTTAGTATGCAAGGGATATGCACAAGAAGAAGATATTGATTATGGAGAAACCTTTGCACCCGTTGCTAGACTAGAAGGAGTTAGAATACTACTTGCTTATGCTGCATTTAAAGGATTCAAGGTATACCAGATGGATGTCAAATCTACATTCCTAAATGGAATACTAGAAGAAGAGATATACATTGAACAACCATAAGGGTTTGTTGATCCAGACAAGAGAAACATGGTATGTAGACTACATAAAGCCTTGTATGGATTGAAACAAGCACCTAGAGCCTGGTATGAAAGACTTCACTCATATCTCATTAGCATAAAATTTGTTAGAACAAGTGAAAATAGCAATTTGTACTTAAAAGAAGATACTGATGGTAATATTTTGATTACTGAATTTGTTTTTGATGATATCATTTTTGGGGGAAATGAATTGTTATGCAAAACCTTTTCTAATGAAATGAGAAAGGAATTTGAAATGTCTATGTTTGGGGAGATCAAATTCTTTCTTGGTCTACAGATTCTTCAACAAGATGCAGACATATATATCACTCAGTCCAAATACATCAAGGAAGTACTGAAGATATTGAAGATGGAAGATTTCAAACTAGTTGGAACACCTATAGCTACCAGATGTAAGCTGACAAAAAAAAAATTCCAATGAGGTAAATCAGACCTTATATAGATCAATGATTGGCAAACTGATGTATGTTGTTCATACCAGACCAGATATAGCACATGTAGTTGGAATAGTTGAAAGACTCTCTGCTAATCCCAAAGAATCACATATGACTATTGTCAAGAGAATTCTGAGATATCTGAAGAACACCGAGAACTATGGCTTGTGGTATAAAAGAGAAGGAAAATTTGAGCTACAAGTCTATATAGATGTTGATTGGGCTGGAAACATTGATGACCGAAAGAGCACAATTGGAGGAGAGTTATTCATGGGTCAAAGACTTATCACATGGATCAGCAAGAAGCAAGGATGCATCTCTCAGTCTAAAGAAGAAGCAGAGTATGTGGATGCTGCTACAAATTGCTCCAATGTTGCATGGATCAAACAATTTTTGGAATGTATGAATATGAAGATTCTTGAACAAGTAATTATATTTTGTGATAACACTAGTGCAATTAACATTTCTAAGAATCTAGTCATGCATGCTAAGACTAAGCATATTGCTATAAAGTATCACTATCAAAGAGAACAAGTGCAAGCAAAGGAAGTGACACTAGAATATGTTCAATCAAATGATCAGTTAGCTGATATATTCACCAAGCCATTACTGAAGGATACATTTGAGTACTTGAGACAGAGACTAGGGGTCCAACCCTTTTCTATCAGTCAGTAAGATGACTAGGAGGTTGCATCAACCTATACCAAATCTAAAGATCAGTCATGTTGATGCAAACACTGAGATAAATAGCAACAGATACATTTGTACACTATAAGGTACAAGTATGCACCAAAAATCAAAGACATTGTATTGTTGATGGATAGGGAAATTCAAGGAATATATTATGTAAAGAATGGAAGATGATAAAAACAATGAAAAGTGTTTTTGTTTGGCATTGTTGTCAAAGGGAGAGATTATCTCATTATCATTAGGCAGAGATTTGCATTATCTTAAGGGAGAGATTATCTCATCATCATAAGGGAGAAATTATCTCATTGATCATAGAAGATTATATCATTATCCATAAAAGTGAAGTTCCTGAAAATCAGAAAGAAAGAGTTAATCAATATTCAAAGGGAGAAAAATTTATTACATATGAAATATCCATCTAAAGGAGAGAAGTAACAAAGGGAGAGAGTTTAGACAAAGAGAAATATTGTTGTCAAATAAAAAAGAGATTATCAAGAAGAGGAACATTCAAGGCAGAGCATATATCAGAATAGAGATATCAGATGATACATCTATCTAGTGAAGGGATTGAAGATTGAAGACAATCATTCTACAAGAAACAAATCTAAGCTATTTTGAGCTTACCGAAAGCCAGACATTTGTAACAGTTACAATAGGAAATCTTGATGAAACTATTATATTTCATATTGTATTATTAATAGTATAATGTAGTATGTTGCCATCAATGCCAAAGGGAGAGATTGATGACATGTAACTGATTGAATGTTTGAAGATGTTAAGTTGATCACCAAAATGCAGAATGATAATGCAAGACATTAAATCAGTTAATGGATTGTATTGTCATTGATGTCAACTTGATATAATCTAATTGGTTATAATCAAAGTGTCAAAGACTTCATAGAATCAGAGAGATAAATATTATTCTTTCAATAATGCATAAAAGACAAGCATTCACAATGTGACTTCAAACACTGACAGCTAGTGGAACCTGACAGACAAAGAACACCGAAAGTCAAGTCACAGTGATGCCCGAGCAAGAACACCGACGAGCAGAATCACAAGCATAACCGATGGCTAGAAACATAGTGTAAACCGATGGAGAAGCCCGAGGAGAATTGGAGTGTTGACCGAAGCTATCAAAGAGTTAAAACATTGAAATTAAATTGAGTTCAGAAATGAAAAAATATCTAGCTGGCAGAGCTAAATATGGACTTAACTGGTAGTTATCTTTGTTTTCATTGACAAGATAAAGCCAGAGATAAGTAAAGGATTTAAATTTGTTTTGACCAGTTGGCAAGAAGATCTCTGTGAGATAAAATAGGTGTTTTTCTTTAAATCTAATTGGCGAGAATTGTGGATCACGCCAAGATCAAGAAAATCAAGAACCTAACAATGGTGATATCATGTCTATAAAAGAGACAACTTAATTCATTACGAATTGAAGTGGGTGAATGAATGAAAAGAGGATGCTAAAGAGAAACTGATGAAGAGAAAATTCATACAGTCCTAATCAATCAAGCTGGGGAAAGAGCTAAATTTTTCTGCGAACACTGAGCAACAGAGCACATCATCACCGAGTAGAAGGAAAGTGGAGCAAAGGTATTAACAGATATATATTGATCAAATTAGTTTAATGTGATTACAATAAATCTAAAAATATACAAGTATAAGTTTTATATGTGAACAGATCATATTGTTTAAGTTTAACCATTGATTCAGAAAGTCTCTTAACTGAGCGGGATTTAAAGATCCTTTCTATATTGAGATACATCTCAAGGAGTATCAAAAATTTTGATCATGAAGATAGCATGAGATGCCAGATACCTATTGACACCCCAAGTGAGTGTTTGATCATGGAAGGTAGCATAGAGATGCCCGATATCAAGTGATAGACTAAACTTTTAAATCCTCTAACAAGGTCACACCTAACAGTGTGTTTGGAACCTTTAACAAGGTTGGCTCTTCACTGAGCTCACTTCAGAAGAGTGAAAATTTTGGGTTATCGGTCCCAAGTGGTTTTTCCTTTAACAGGGTTTCCACATTAAAAATCCATGTGTCAATGTGTTTATGACTCATTACTTTAGTGCTTTTCATTACACATAGCTAATTTGGATTGATCAGTATACTCTATATAATTTATTGTCTTTCAGTAAATTAATAGACTGTTATTCGGTAAACATATAGTATAAGGTTTAACAAAGCATTCTAAGCAGTAGTAATTTGATAATAGCATTTGAAGGCATTCATCTTATAGGACTGAAGATAACTAGAGGCTTAATATTGTGTTACTAATTTTTTGGGTTGATTATTGGAATATTTTTTAGGCCACTGATTCACCCCCCCTCCCCTCTCTCAGTTATTACTAACAACTTCTACAACCAGTAAATTTCTTCCATTTTGAGCAGACTGTTGTGTTCTTCACAGAGTTTCTCTTCCATCTCTCTCTTTTCATGGGATTATCTAGTGCTTTAAATATCCTTTTCTAAATCCTTCAATTCCACCTCCACCTTGTTTATGTTGTCAAAGATATTACCCAAGACCAATTTGTTCTACCTGATTCCCTCATTTTTAACAACTTGTAACTTATTGTCACTAATATACCTCATGCATCCCCTAGCATCAGTATTCCACCAAAAAGCCACAAGATCATGAAAATTAGGGTGGGTGAACCAAAATCCCTCCATGAAAGGGATACCGCTAGGTTAATTAGCTTGATCAAGTACCAAGGTAATGGGCTTGTGATCAAAGCCATCATACGACAAGAATTCTGAAGAGAAACCACTAAGATCCAGTAGGCAATCATAATTAATAAAAAATGGTCCAATCTACATTGAATTAATGCCTCATAAATCCTCTTATTACTCCAAGTGAACCACCCAAATTTGGATTTAATGCAAACTAGTGAGAGGTCTTCACAACATGATCTAAAATTAATGGAACCATTACTACCATGTGCTCCCCCCTATTTGTCATCTGATGAAAGAGTGATGTTGAAGTTTCCACACAACACCCAATTAGTATGGGAATGGATCAACCTAAAGGATCGGAGGTAGTCCCAAACTCTAGCTTGATCAAAATCCTTACGGGCCCATAAATATTAGAGACAAGAAGGTTAAATCCATTTCTCACATTCGAACAATAAATAGAGAGGAAAAATTTGTTGGAATCTACCAAAGTTCTACACATTTTAGTTTTTTTTTAAATCACAACAATCCCACCATCCAATCCAGTGGAATTTTGGACTACCCCATCTTGATTTTTCCAAATTCGGGGAAACAATTCATTGAATTTCTCTATATCTATTTTGGTCTCCTGCAAGAAAACTATATATGGTGAAGAAATCTTAATTAACAGCTTTAGCAAGCATTACTTCTCTAGGTCATTAAGACCCCTAATGTTCCAACTCAACACCTTCATGGGTTGCCTACTTTATGGAGATGCTTGCCTCTATGATAGATGAATTTTTATATAAACACATATGATCCATTTTTTAGATCTTACAGTGCCTTCAAATTGGCCTTAAAAGATTGTGTCTTTCTCCCCTTATTATTGTTGCCCCCAACATCGACTAAGATGTTTGGTTTGCTTCCAAAAAAAAAAAATCTTATTGTGGTAATACTCCACCCCTTATTTTTGATCTTATCTCCTTCCTCTTCTTTGTCGTTAGCCTAAGGTGACTCCCTCCTAATAGACCCTAGTCTCTCCTCTCCATCTTCATGAGGAGTTCCCTACTCCTTACTCCTTAGTCACAATTTCAATGTCATTTTTTGTAGTTGAAGGTTGGAACACTACCACACATTCATTGACCTCTTTACTCCTTTCATAGTTCTATGCCCAAGAAGCCCCATCAGTTGGGGATTCAATAAAATTACCTGTGCCTCACATACCAGAAACAATGCCATGTGGAATCATAGAAGAGCCAACATCCATCCAATCAAGAGATAGTTGTCCCTCTTTTGACCTATCGTCATGTTGTTCATCGTGAGAAATATGGTTTAGTACATATGCTTGTGACTTAGACTCATTAACCCTTATTTATGTGCAGAACTATTATCCTTGTAAACTTTAACCTGATGACCCATCATTCCACATCTAAATCATTTGATAAGCAGTCCCTCAAACTCAACCAACAAATTCCAAATGCCTAAAGCAGGGGATATTCTAAAGGAGAGTTGTAGGGGTTTACTTAGATCAATCCAAACACATATCCTAAACCCAAATGGAGATTTTCCATTGTCCCCAATCTTCTCACTGCATATAAAGAACCTTATTAAATTCCCTATAAATTAACATATTTCATCTTATCACAGTTTGTGAGGGATTAAAAATAACTTACCTAAGAGATTTTTTTTGCAATGGGATTGAAGCTAGGAGTCCAAGGGAGAATGTAAAGTTAAATAATTCCCATGAACCATGGGTCGACTACCAAAATCTCATCCCGATTAGCCTCAATATGAAAAACCATCTACAAAAACCCTAGTGGAAGGAAGCTAACCATCAGGATAGAAGCTTTCCAATTTTGTTTGCACCATCCTTTGATCTGAACCATGGATGGCCACACCCCTACAAATTTCCCATTTTTTTGTCTGCTTTAACTTCTCCACCTTTGAATTGAGGAGATGATTGGGGATCTTGATATTATATGCACCTTCAGCAATTGAAATATTGATATTCCTAATGGTGACATTAATAATGCCCTCTACTCGAAATCCATCCTGAAGAATTTCTCCAGCCTCTGTATATAGCTCACTGAGAACCCTATCATTCTTGATGGACCCATTGCCTCCTTTGACATCCTCAATGCAATCCTTGTTGGTACTGCTCAGAACCCTACTCTTCTTTTTTCGCTTGTATTCACCGTGTATAATATATTTTCTTCTAATTCCACATTTTTCTACTATTAATTAAATGAATATATTTATTTATTTTATTCAAATCCCTTTCTTTCTTATTCTAAAAATCATTTTAGTTCATATGAATCAACTCTCAATTCGTAGGTATGTGACAAATGACACTTGTCCCTTCATTTGACATTTCCATTCTTCATGTCTTTAACATGTCTAGATTCAATGCATCTTGTGATGTATTATGAAAATTCAATATCTTCCACCTACCACTCAATCTCATCTATCCAATTACATTAGCCTCTTAATCTCCTTTATCTTCATTATCCTTCACATTATCCTCACATACTCTCTAATCATAGCCATCTATTCTACCATCTCTTAATCTCTACCATTTTAATACAATGTTTTCTCCTCACATTTGAATCCCAATGAGCTAGTGACTCTATGACCCTTTGCATACTTGCAATATTTGAGAGCCTTTACTATCACCATTATCATCTTCATAGCTACATATCATATCAATCAACCACACTCCATTCCTTTATATGCCTTTTTATGCATGTGCTTAAAAATTTGAGAGAAACCCATCTTCGTAGAAGATCTTAAAAGATAGGAGAATAATGAAATAAAACGTTTCTTGAAAGCATATATTTGTGACTTTCATTATTATGTATTCGTGAAGAAGTATTCCATTGATACGACGTTGGTTAGTTTTGTAGGTCTTAGGACTTGTGATTAAACTTGATTAGTTCTACAAATAGGTAGCCAATTTCCATCATCATCAGTGACATTGAGCTCAATTATAAAATTTTGGGTAAGCATGCAATAAATTGTATATACTACCAAAGATGTAAAGTTTTTTCTTTTATATCAAGAGAAAGTTTGTTTCCACTTAGTAACTATTAACTTACCAAAAAATAATGTAAAAAAAAATCTTATTTAAAAATTGAAATGATAATTATTGCAAAAATATTACCTACCAATTTATATACTTATTTATTTAAGTACAAAATTTTCTATTTTTATTTAACAAATTATATAAGTAATTTTAAAAATAACTCTTCTAATAAAAAAGTATAAATAAAGAAAAAAAATTGATATAGCTTCTCGATAATGATATCTCTCAATATGCTTTATATAAAATAAAAACATGAAAGAATGGTACAGTTGGTTAAGGACTTCAAATTCATCCCATTCAGATCTGAGGTCTACTTTAAAGTATATGTACTAATTTATATTTTCTTTTGAAATTTTCACTATTAGGATCATTTATATAAATTTTAACTAAAGAAAAGGTGATTTGTAAATATTAAAAAGAGCATTTATATTATTTATTTTTTTGTGTAATCATGAAAATGGATTATTTTTTCTATTCTTTCTTATAATATTTATTTTTCATATGTATTTGGTGTTGGAGTTGCAAAGCAGAAAACATAGTGAATTCTGATGACAGGGAGTGAAACCACACAACATTTGCAACCGTTGGGGGCGGTGCAATTATAAAAAGGTGTGTTTTAGAGAATCAGAAGAAATAGTACATTTTTAAATGGTTTTTCTCTATATTTTTAAAATGAATAATGTTTTTTATACATTAGCTTGTATTCATGTTACACCCTTCTGAATTTCTACCTACTTCAAAGTAGGATCTTAAGTTTGTGATCACTTTGAAGTTTAACCTGAGGTTCTTAAGTTTGTGACATGATCCCGTGTGTACCTTCAGTATAATTTTTAGCTAAAAATTATTAGAATGGCCAAAGTATAAAGTGATTAGACCGTAGTTTGGAAAACATTTTACATATTGTGAGTATTTGTGAAAAGAACATATGATTAGAAGAAGTAGGCGGGAAACACACAATATACACATTTTATATGAGTATGAGCCATAGCGATTTGATTTGTTGTTTATCAGTTAACGAATGTAGGTTTTGAAGGAGCTCGGTGTTGGAAAGTGACATTGCAAGCAATTGTTATTTTGTCATTGATGTCAAACCTTTACTAGTGAGACTATTTCTATCTGTTTAAGTACCATATCTATTGTTGATGAAGAAGATTTAACAAGAAGACCAAGTGAATGGTTGAGTTAAGGAAATTCAAAGGGTATTTGATTGGTTGGCACTCTAGCAAAGTAATTAGTTGTTTATCTTTCAAAGACAGTTTTTCTGGTTGTTCTATGTCGAGCAATTTTGGCTTGTGCCGAGTAAAGTTGCTTATGACGAGCAAAGTTGCTTGTGCCAAGTAAAGTTGCTTGTGACGAGCAAAAATTTGCTCAATGTTGAGCACTATTGAAATTGTCGAGAGGAAACAGTGATGAAGGCCGACTTACAGAAGTTTGATTATTGATGAGATTTGAGATCTCTGGCTGACTTAGTTGATTTTATTGGGATATGAAATGTTAATTAAAGATTGATCCACATCATTTAATGTATGGGTAACTGTAATTAATTCATGGTTTCAAGATTTAATTAGAGACTACTTTGGAGAAGTAAATATAATGCAAAGATGGAATGATCCGTTGGATCTAACCTAACCTAAGATCTATGATCTTGTTTAAGCGGCAAAAAGATTTATCTGACCTAGACAGAGAGGTATATGATAACCTCATGGGGTTATTCATTGTGTGTGCAAGTGTGGATGAATGGATGTGTATGCAAGAGGTTTGCATAGTTGATTTACTATTTGGCATGATCTAGCAGAGAAGGCAAAAGGCAGAAGCAGAGTGTTGTATGTGTGATTGCTTGACGGATTTCCAAGCAGATCAGAAGATTGAAATGACAATGCAGGCTATCCAGTATGTTAACATCAGAGTTGTAATTGGATCTGAATTGGAAAGTAAGTTGTATGTCCTAGATCACAAATTGCTGAATACTTTCTTAACATTGTATCAGTTAAATCATTTAACAAGGTTGACTTAACAGTCATATGTATAAATCCTCTAACAAGGTGACATTCAGATTGGAATGTTCTAAGTCCTCTAACAAGGCCACTCCTGACAGGGTGATTAAATCCTTTAACCAGGTCAC